>PNEQ01045786.1:0-25792 GCA_003012365.1 Medauroidea extradentata
CAGGAGTAATTGTGTGCATAACTAATTGTGTTGTGAGAGTTCTAGTTGATTACTGTTTTGTGTATTTCGTAGCTTTGTGAGCTATTAAATCCAGTACTTAATTTAACTCTTTTATTTGTAATTATAAGACCTCTATCCCAAAGAACTCATGGGAATTGCCCACATATAAAGTTTGTGTTCCTCAAACTTGTAACACTGGGTTAATCAAATACGGCTATAGTTTCACGCACAAGCGAAAGCCAGTAATCTTTTCATAAAATGAACGTACTTTGAAAACCAGCAAACAGTTACGCGACAAATCATAATCTCAAACATAGGCCTCCTTCAACTTGTCAACAGAGAAACTGTTTAACAGTGTTTCAGTACAAGTCTGGTACACCACAGTTTGCATTTGACTGTTTTCTTAAAAAAAAAAAAAAAAAAAAAAAAAAAAAAAAAAAAAAAAAAAAAAAAAAAAAATAATTATATATATATATATATATATATATATATATATATATATATATATATATATTCAATGATGAAATCCACGAGAAATAATGTTACCATACTAACTTTCTTAAAACTCGTATACAGCGGTGTGGCAAATTTACAATTTTTTTGTAGATAAACTAAACTGCTGCATATCGGCGAGTGATTGACTTCAACATCTTTAATAATCGTCCTTTCACACATACATTTTTTGTTATTGTTTATTCTTTAACGTTGCCAAAAATAGTTATAGTTAGCGATCATGGTATATCGCGGGAAAACTTGACTGTTGTGTATCAACGGACGTTCAGCTTATGAAATGATTACTGGTTCTCGCTTGTATGTACAGCTGTTCTATTTGACTAAGCCAATGAGAATCCCGCTATTGTAATATTTGATGCCTATTCTTGGTCTGCAGACAGCTACCTTGCGTCAGACATTTACCACCCAATCATACGTCTCGCAAGAAATCGCAGTGTTTTCCAGGGTATGTTGACACAAAACTTTTTTTCGTGATATACTATAATCTCTAGTTATAATCCATTTCAATTGCACGTAGGTTAAACACATTAATTAATATCTCCCAGACTCATGAGCTGTGTCGTAAGACGTCCAACACGTTTACAAGCGCCAGGTTTGCAAATATATTTTCTTGAAGTCTCTCATAATCCGCGGGCTGCTACGTGTCCACGGGTATCAAAGAATTATGCCAGAAACTCGCTGCACGAACGAGGCCGCGGCATATGAACCAGAAATCTCGAAACGAGGCGCTGCAAAAGAATGCTGGAGATTTAGTGGCCTGAACACTCGCAACAAATCAAAAGTTGAATGTTTGTGGCACTGGCGATGGCGCGGGACTTTCCAAGAGACACAGCACATAAATTAAACAAGCTACCTTCTCCCTCCAGGTAGAAATATGGTGTTAAAACTAGGCGGGACATTATTGACCAATAAAAACCAAGACGGACTAATCGTGGGGACACAGATTTGTATTGGGATCCTTTTTCCAATATGGCGTGGAAGAAACGTGTACTGAAAACAAAACGACACATGTTTAATGGAGAAAACGCGGAGAGATTTTATGAAACTCTTGATAAACACACTAGCGATAAATAGAGACAGTGATTTTTGGTGAAAATATTTCTGTTTCAACACCTTATGTTCACATCTGTATCTCTGATTCGTGATTTTTAACCGTGTGTTTTTGAGTAGAGGTGATGCTCATTCGATAGAGGCAATGAGAATTAAGTTACTGCGATGCAATACGTCAGTGATTCGCGGGTAGACGCCTAAGACACAACATTTTAATGGTTTTAAAATTTTTTATATTTGTACAAGACTGTGTTTGTTTTATGGGCATACAATGTGACTATTTTTTACAGCAATGAAAATTTTCTAGCTTAGGCCTACATAGATTTTGTATAATAGCATGTCAAAGCCGAAATTGGTTTATAAACCGGTTTTATACAAGATACAAAACGAATTTACATACAGAAAAGAAATAATTATCACTGGAGAATAGTGCCGCGGGATACGTATAGACATGAATAAAAACACCATTTAATATTTTTTGTATTTATAAAAACATTGCTGAATTTGAAATAAAAAATTGCCAACTTTCTGTATATATTTTTTTTTAAGTACAAAAAATTTCAATACAATGTTTTTATGCATGTGTAGTTGTAGCCCGTGACATTTTCCTTCAGTGGCAATTATTTCGGTTCCGTTAGTTGGTTTTCGTTTCTTGTTTAAAACGGTTTTATGCATATTTTAGTTTTTACCTGCTACTATACAAAAACTATAAAAAATTAGAAAATTTTCATTACTGTGAAAAATAGTCAGAATATATGTCTACTAAACAAACATTAGATCGTATAATCTCAAAAATTATTTCAATAATATAAATTTTGCCTGAACTCCACCCTTAAATACATCCAATCACTGACCACGAAGCACAGCTGCAGATGCGTACATAAAGCATTTAAGGCGATGCTCTCTTGTTTCCACTTTTTTTTTAGCAATATTAATTTTTTACTCATAAAAGATAGCAGATATAAAAAATCTTAACAGTTTGTTTAAATCGTCTTCTCTAAGTTGGCTAAAATTTTTCAAGACAGTGTCTGGTTAATTGAGTTTTTAGTACAAAACGTTAAATTTTTTGCTTCGAAAAATTTAGCTATCACAACAAAAATAATTTTAAACAAAACTGCAGACAGATTTTTGATATATGCTCTCGTTTATGTTTAAAAAAATTAATTATCTCAAAAACATACAAACTAAAGCGTAACGGCCTTAATTCTCCACTCCACCACCTCTCGTATTCATATTACATGACTTACTCAAATTTTTCGGATTCACGATCAATGTAATAATTTTGACTGAGTGGCCTCTCCCTTCATTCGGTATCTTTGTGTCACGAAATGGCGTCGTGTCAAACTTGCGGTTTCAACTTTAGTTTTTAATTGGTGTCACGTGTCCGTCTATGATCATTAATGCAAGCTGTCCGTGTTTTATGGCGATCAATTCTTGACATTCGTGAATTATTTTATTGTTTATATGATTTTCTCACCCCATGTATATTTATTTAATTTGGTAAGGAAACGCGAATTTCGGGAGTCTTTCGTTCAACATTGTTGCCAATAAATTATTATATTTTAACACCTACTGAAGTATTGGCGAATCTTCAACAGCTTTGTGATAAAGTTGTGTTTCAGTTAGGCTTATTTCTACCGAATACAAATTACAGATTGATATGCTTCAGTGTCGCAGAAGGCAGAAACACAGTTGCGTATCGGTATTCTTGGGAATCTTGATGTTTCGTGGCTTATGTCTTGAACCTATAATTCTGCATTATTTGAGAACACAAGTTACGGAAACTGTATTTACATAAGTATAGCTAAACTAGAGTAGCCCAAGGCTCAGTGCTTGAAGAAATGTTGACCGTGGCAAGATGGATAGAGTTGAATTCGGACTGCAAAGACAAACAAATGATTCGGGCCTGTCGTAACTTCGTTACTTATACATCATATGCCGTTTCAGATTTTGCTGAAGACGGTGATTCCTAGCGCTTCAGTTAATGTTAAACGCATTACAGTATTTTCAGCAATGAGTAACGTACGAGTTATATTTCAATTTTTTTAAGCAGAGAGGGATAGAGGGATTGATTTATCACGTGTAAAATTGGCTGTTTACTAGGTTAGAACATAGTTGCCCAACGTTATGCTAGAATCACCATTGCGCGACGGACGCGACGTGAATAAAATAACTTTCCAGCCAATCAGCATAATTTTTGTAGAACTTATGTCGCAGAAACCTAGGCGCTGATTGGAAGACATGATTTTGTTATTCGCGTCGCGTACGTTGCGCTACTGTGATTCAAGAATCAGACGTTCTTTCTCGTTATGGTGCCTGCGGCATTGATCGTTTATTTGTCTGTAAACAGTTACAGCAATAGTCATCCAATGATTCAAGGTGAAACATGTTTCAATGTGTTGTAGACTATTTTAGAACCTAATAACGGTGAATTTTCCACTAATAATATTAATAATAATATATGTTCACCACTAGTACAGATCAGCGTCATCGAGTGAAGTGACACAACGGTATCACGTAGGACTCACATTCTGGAGGATTTGGGTTTGATTCCCGGCCCCGGCCATGCTAATTTTGGGTTTCTATGGTTTCCCTAACTCGCTCCAAGCGAATGCTGAGGTAGGTCCTTAACAAAGGTCATCGACGACTCCTCTTCCAGCTCCTGTCATTGTACCAAGTTGTGTGTCGCCATCTTTAGTGACCTCGCTATCGACGAGGCGTAAAGCCCGCTTACCTCACAACCCAGCCAGAGAATATTTCGGAAAACAGAAGTGAAATCACCGGTAGGACGGCGAACTCACTCACAAACGCCAGCAAAATGCCTTCCCTGGACAGCGAGATGGTGGAAATGCCTGCCGCCAATCAGCGTAAGGCGGCCGCCTATGGTTAGCTATGGCAGCCAGACTAATAGGAAACCTGCAGGAACATGCAGGAGCCAAACATACACGGGGCTGGCAACAACCTCTGGCAGCCAATAACCGAAGTTCGTCCGTATCAAATGAGCCAACATGTCATTTAACGTCTAAGTCTGTGACCCAGCGAAGGTAGAAAGACGCTCGTAGCAGAACAGAAAAAACCTCGTCGTAGCAGTAGCTCCGCATCAGTAGCTTCCGTTATCAGCCCCTGCGTGACAGTGCGAACACATGCAACGTCTTCTGCACGAAGTGACGCCGCCGGCCCTAAAGTGCCCCTCTTGTCACTATAATCGTCCCGTAGCTGCACCCCGCTAGCGCAATTAGTAGCTGCCCCTTCCAACTGCCCCCCTCCTTCCTTCCTTGTACAAACCGGCCAACAACTACCACTACCCGGGACTAGATTGTCACAACGCGAATGCCCGCGTCTCTAGTTTATCTGTCGCGTGCGGGCGTCCACTGTTGTCGTGGGGTAGGGGCAACGTACGTGCACGCGACAATTTCGCGTCGCGACGCTAGTAACAGACCTGGCCTCCGTATAATATAACTCAAATATGAAGGCCAGATGAAGTTACGAAGACAATTTGTACAACAGTGTTGACGAATATACAAAAAGCTCCAGAAGTTAGTACAGAAATTCAAGGGCGGATCCAGCTCTAGGTTTTTTTAGAGGAGTGGGAGGGGGGGGTGAATTCCTTAAAAAGTACCTATGACCACACTCCGAGTCACAAAAGTGAGGTCCGGAGGTCCTCCACAGAAAAAAAAAAGTTTTTAAGTTGCAAAATGGTGTTATTTAAGGCGTTTCCTAAACAAAAATTAAATACAGTACTTTAAATTTTTAAAATATTTTAAGGCCAAAAAGGGGAAGGGGGACCCGGGCCCCCTGCACCCCCCCATACGCATGCAGAAATTCTAACTATGAAATCTATTCAACAATCTCGTTTCAGACATATTCAAAGTATATACCAATTGTTGTTGCTTATTTATAATTTAAGTCATGATGTAAGTGATCTTAGACATTTTGCTGTAATAGTGGTACGAGGGTTGTGATTATCGAATGAGTAACAACAGCCGTACTTGTGGCAAGGCGAGCTATTCAAAAGTTCTCGATGTATGTGAGTGGGGCTAGGGTTATCCCTATTATTTTCCTGTACACCTTCCACGAACCAATATAAAACAACATTGCATAATATATTTTTTAATATATATACTGAATGATTGTAATTACCTGCTGCACATGTAATAACGTATTTTCTCTTCTACAACTCAATGACCTTGGGAACACGTAGCATTACGTTTATTACTGCATTTATTGCTTTTTTATAAGAAAACTAAAGTGATTCATCTCAATTGTAGACAAACGTAAGAGGCACTGCACTAGTTTTACGACTCTGAAATATTCATGAAAGCTACAATAGTTGCTCGTTAAAACATCACATACGGTTAGGCCAAAAGTTTCACTGTAATTATAGGTAGAGCTTACTTCTTTCAAAATCTTATTTTTGTTTGCTATTTTTCTTGCAGAGAGGAACCGAGTTACGTAGTGGTTTTAGAGAAAAACGTAAATTTTAGCGGTCCTTCGCCTTAATCTCACACAATTATTTATTTTTAAAATAATAATTCTTTCAATCTTAGTTTCACAGTCAGTCTTCTATCAACCTTGCCTATAAAGAAACGAATACTGTTAGCTATAACAGTGGTTTTACAATTTTTTCAATTCGTACGCACAGGCCATTTCTTAGTGCTGAAGAATTTACGAATGTACTCACTCAACTGGCTATCTTTGATAAAAAATATTTTTTATAAAAACTTATATTTGCTTTATTTTCATATACAGTATTTAAGACATTATAATGTGTTTCATAAATGTATACGTGATTTGGGAACGAGTTAAGAAAATGCAATTAATAAATAGAGGCGTGTATCACGCACGAACCCATAGTAACTGTGGATCATAACATTTTTGGACTGTTAATCGAACAAACCATTTCCAGAGCACAATATTAGACTGTCATGTACCAAAAAACTGCTAAAAATGCCATGTATTACAACGAACAACGCTTGTCTATTCAGCCGAATATGTTCTCTCACTGGGTACGTATCCTCTGTCCAATATTAATTTAGCATATTGGTACGGTAAAATGCTTCCATTGGTGTGTGCATCATGATACTAGGGCATGACTTCAATTCAGATATATATAGTCTCATTCATTATATTTAATAAACTCTGTGGCATTCTTGAAAGGCTGGTAGTAATTAAATATATTGCGAATTTGGTTACGAGAGGTCAACAGCGAACTAGCTAAACATAACCCACACACAAGATAAAATGTGAAACAGAATCGAACCCCAAGACTTCTCGCCAGTCAAGACATTTTGGATCTCAAGTTCTGAGACATATTCTGGATGAAAATTCACCACAATCTTGCCTGAAAAAGTAGAGATTATTGAAGACCCGGTGGCCAGTAGCAAATTTCACCACCAGAACATCAGACACAATCTGTGGAGACATTGGAAATTCGCGGGAAAATCTGACTGTTGTTAGGGTTCAACGTTTTATGTATATAACTGACGGTTTTGAATCTAATTTTGATGTTGTTCATTTGTAGCACTGTTTCTCTATTCAACAAGCCCAGTTAAAACTGTATGTAGGGCCTATATCTTTAACAAAGGACGTGAGTGATTTCTTCAAAAATTGTTTACACGTGTCACAAATTTCATCGTCCAGAAATACAAGTTATTGGAGACCATGTTGTATTCAAGTTTTTCCGCGATTTTCCATTATTTCTAACCATCTGCACACTAGATGTTGTTAACTGGTTTTGAGGGTTTAGTTGTAACAAAAGAAAGTAGTCTAAGATGGCCGTTTAAGAACTCTTCTTTATCTAGGTTATCCGTACACTCACATATTTGCCGAAACCCAGAGGCGATGTCTAGAGGGTTCTAAGTCATGCGCTGCTAAGCAATGGCTGTATATAACTCTGAGGTATCTGAGAATTTAGTCTGGTAGGAGCAGGTACACTCTTCTGACAGTAGCGTACAAGCATTAAGTAATGAGTTCTCCAGTAACACACCTTGGACTCCATAACACGCTTATATTGGGTGTGACCTGCAGGTGCATTAATGACATGTACTCAAAGTATAGTCTGATCTACTGTAGATTGCCCTAGAACACGGCCACGCTTCACCACTGCCAAAACACCAACTATAGGCGATCCGTAATAAAGTGAGCACCCAAAAAAGCCCTGCTAAAGTTCTATTGTCAGCTAATTTGTATCGTTCCGCGCGTAACGGCTAACAACGGGCAATATCTAACCTCTCTGTACACGTCACTTGATGTTTGCACGTGTAAGATAAATTGTGAAACCTGTAGGAATCTATACAGTTTGATAAAAAAAAAGTTCATTGTTTATTTAAAAGACAGTTATGTGGATTTAGGTTCTTTTTTGTTTCTGTATGATTGTATTTAAATAGAAAAATACACGGAACTATATTGCGTAACTTCACTGCCAACCACACAAGCAGTAAGGCAACTAGAATTAATGGTGAATGATATCCAGTAAAGGTTAGTGATATTTTTCAAGGGTTAAATTTTTAGTACTAATTTTACCCTGAATGACCTATACATATGTGAAGCAGGAAACTGAGGTGACCGGCGGAAGAGGAAATAGAACTCTGGCGGAGAGCTTTCCCAACGAAAGCTCTCTACTTGACACGAGAAGCTTAACTACATCTCGGAACACCCTCAGAAAAAACAGTAACGACGGCCTTTTCGCTATTGGCGGAAGCGAAGGACGCCGGGTAATTGTAACGTTGCGTAAATGTTCATCACGCAGGCAGCCAACACTCCCATCCTACACACATCCTTGACGAGTCACATCTCCGTACTTCGTGAGAGGGCAGGGCTGTGTTTGGTTGAGGCTGTGTTGCAGCATTTCCCACATTCTTGAGCAGATTATTCAAGCAATTTGTAACGTATTACATTGAGAGAAAAAATAATCAAGATTGTACGCAGCCGTACTTCGTACAAATCTGTGGGAAACAGTTTACAAAGGCGTCTCGTAGTCCCAAAACATTATCTTAATTGACTGACTTATTATGTAATGATAAATGGATTAACTCTGGTGCTTAGTTCTAAATAATCTGCACAATTTATGAAATGAATTACTAACGAGAACAACATTTTTGGTAACAATGAATAAAAGTTTGGAAACCATTGTATTTGTTCCTCTGCGTGTGTGGGATATACCTCTTCATTGATTGTAATAACAGCTGAAACTACTGTACACACATAAATTAAATTATATGTAGCACAACACGGCAACTATTTGATCGACTATAACTGCTGCATTTTGTTGCTTATGACGTTGTTCGTGTGAACCATTCAAACAGTCTGCCCGTAAAGTCATGGTGCACTTTTGACCGGATAGTTACAGACACTGGAAAATCGCGGGAATAGTTGACTGTTTGCTAGGCTCCAATGTGATGTATATAACACTGAATGTTTCGTATCAACATTGGCTATCGTTTATTTGTAGCATTTTTTTTTCTCTCTCTACAACAGGCCCAGTTAGAACTGCACAGCTCAGACACACAGCGTGTGTGATTTGTTAGAGCCACGATTTTGTCGCGAAAAGATTTTTGCATCATTTTGTTTTATTGTCTCGCGTGCACCTCGGTAGCTCTGCTTCCTGGTTATTGGCAGTGGGTCTTTGCTCAGACACGTCCCTCATTTGACTGCACCAATAACAATGAGGCTATTATGACACAATACGTCTGTGATTTGTCAGCGGAACCTCAAGGCGTGTGACAGTTAAAACGTCCAATCACTGACCATGAAACAGAGTTGCGGATGTGAACATGAGGCATTGAAACCAAATGGTGCAAAAATCTTTTCACCATAAAATCGTGGCTCTAGTTCACACGTGTCTCGGTTAATATAATACAGTTTATTGGAGACTATTTTAAACATTTTCGCGATTTTCCAGTGTCTCTACGGATGGTGCATTTTTTACCTGTCACAGGAAAGCCACAAAAGAAGATGGAAATGTGAAATCAGCACCAAACGAAAGGAAAACCATCCAAGTTTTTGTAATTTGATGTGCGCGCACGTGCGCACGAAGTTGATGACGCAACACCACGAACTGCTCAGAGTAGCGGATCAGATGTGCACCATGACTTTACTGACAAACTGTATATTCTGGTATATCTTTGCTAAAACTGTAGCGATAGTTTTCAATAATAATTTTCCATTGAACTTTGAAACTGTGGAACATGGCCTTAAGACCTACTTAGAAACGAGAAGCTAGAGAGTATAAAAAAAAACAGTAGTAGCGCCTAATGAGGAGTTATGGGAAAAGCTAGGTGTCGTGACCGCGCGCTGGCCTAATCAGAGAGCTAGGCCGGCTTCAAGGACAGAACACACGGGTGAGGCTCCAGGGAGACATCGACACACGACGAGTATAATCGTCACGATACACGGCAGCGAACAATCCTTCGGGCGACGAACGTTCCGGCCCGATCATGCGAGCTCGACACGACGCAGGCTTAATAGCCACCGTAAACGGGGAAATAGCGAATCAGAGATGCAAAGCTGTTTTTTATTTTGCAACGGGCCATTATGTTGTCAGTGAGACTTGCTTCCGTTTAAGAAAGTCATTTTATCCCTACAGCGCTGAAGTTAAAATTTTTTTCTTGGGAAATCAGTTGTGTGTGACCTCTTGAAGGTGAGTCGTTTATAGCACCAACAATACTTCTGTCGTTCATGTAAAGTTATCTTAACTTATCCAAATTCGTTCAGTAAGTTTTCCAAAATTTAAAACTTGCTCGGGAAATCCACAGAAATTTTAACAAATTCAACTACTTTTGTAGTATGATATAACTATATTTCTGTATATTCGTACCTCCATGTTAGCAACAATGAAATAACTCCCCTTTGTCGCTTATGTTAGCATTATTTATTCTGTGACATCTCTTTTATTTGTCATTTTAATCACAGAAAGAAGAGAGATGCAATTAGAAAACAAATTTGAATCAGTAAGGGTAGCTAGCGATCACGAGCGTGCAACCTAGCTAACCCTTCCTAGGATCCCGCCAACCACTCTCAATATGTTTCGCTGGTGGCAGAGTGTGTTTAATTAGAGGGTAACCACCCTTTAATTGCCCTTCAACGCGAGCAATTTACGAGCGCCCACCACCCTTCCAACCCCCACACTCACACACCAACCCCCGAGGGGCGGCAGATGGTCCACGGGGCGGGGCAGCGCCAGAGAAACTGCAGCGAAACGATTATCGTTGGAGCGATGTGGAGATAAGGGCGTGATTTACACGATCATACCTGGGCACCTCGACCATAAACAACCGACCTCTGGCCCGGCCATGAAAGCGCCAAGCAGCGGCTACTGTTTCTCGGAGATATCTGATGAGCGACGGCTGATTTAGTCCTTCCAGTCTAATATAGGCTCTTCAAGTTTAACGTTCAGTTTTTAAGGCTACGAGCACTTGGCTAGCTAACGAAAATAAAATTAGTTGGGCTCTGGGGACCGTATATATGAATGGGACGCGATTATCTATAGCAAAGGCCTATTAAATGTCAATATACGTTTGTCCGAAAAAGGAATATTTAATCTAAATGCTTCGAAACGGTATTAAAAATCATGTAAATTGTTTTAAAAGTTTCATTCCGCCATCGTTAAATTGTTGCAATGGTTTCAAGTTATGTAGGTAACTGAATTATTATCTTGCATTACTGCAAACGTAATGTTCGGTTACACCTATTGCCATTATAGCAAATAACAGGAGTTGTAACAATGATACGTTATGTGGCGTTAAAGTTAAATTAATTTTCTAATGAAATATTACATTGTTTAGGTATACATACGTAAAAAGAAAATATTTTTGTATTTTTTTTTTTAGATTGTAGATCATTTTAAATTTTTATTTCAAATTTCAGCATGATAATTTAAATACAAAATTAAACCTTGCTCATTTGTCGGAATAGTGAGATGCAAACAGTAATATGTACTGCGGTACTTTATACTAGGGTAAACATATGACACATTCACACTAGATATAAATTTAGTTCATCAATCAACTACGGTTTGATATCTTAACCAATTCGAAGTAAAGGTATTTTTTGGCAGATATTACATAACTTAATTTTAAATACATAGAGCTTACAAGAGAACTCTGTTACCGCAACGTAACTTTTTCATCATCTCTTAGTACCAGCTTTGTATTTGCTTTGCTTACATTATAAAGTGAAAGGAAACTACACATTATCTGAAAGGGAAACAAATGTAAGTCAGGGTTTCAAAGAGCTCACTTTATCCTAAACCACCTATACAAGATTTTATACGTGTGTCATTTCCGGTATTAGCGCTCCAGTCTGTTAACTGTTAAGGCTATAAAAATACTTAAGCATTTGAATTTACGTTTCAATTTCATAAAGTATTTCGTCAATACACAATACAGACATAAAGTCAACGTAACGACAGTTAAATAACAATTTAGAATATTTTTGTGAAAACAACTCTACATATAAAAATGAACACTGACTGACTGAACAACTGACTGACATATCAAACTGCAGCCCAAACCACTGAAACTAGAATCATGGAATTTTGTGTGTGGGTTTCCCTCAGGTCATAGGCGAGCACTAAGAAGGGATTTTTCGAAATCCGACCTCTAAGGAGATGAAAATAGGTGAAATGTATTTCCCTAGGAACGTCGATAGAGCTCGAACCCGACGGCCTATCATCGTGATTTTTACTTTAACAAGACACTCATAAAAATTCATATTGAACAGTTTAAGGGTTTTTCGAAATTCAACATTTAAGTGGGTGAAAATACGTTAAATTTGTTTCCGATTAACTATCGTAACTCTAGGGCCACGATTTTGTCGCGAAAAGATTTTTGCCACACTTTGTTTCAGTGACTCGCGTGCACATCGGCAGTTCTGTTTCAAGGTTATTGGCAGCGTGTCTATGTTCAGACACGTTTCTCATTTGTCTGCACCAATCAGAATAAGATTATTGTGAGTGTGTACGTCTATAATTTGCCAAGGCCAGTGAGAGTGAAATCATCCAACCACAGACGATGTAGCAGAGCTGAAGGTGTGCTCATGACGCATCGAAACCAAATGTTGCAAAAATCTTTTCGCCATAAAATCGTGGCTCTATCGATATCTATCGAATTCTTCTGTATAAAGAGTTGGTATTCACTTCAAAATATTGCTTACGTAAATACCCAAAAATTGGTTTTAGGATTTGTTGAAATTCGACCCCCAAGCAGTAAAAAGGGGCAAAATGTGTATTTCATGAATCGTCTATGTCTTCGAAACACAATTGGCTATCGTCGTGATTTATACTTTAATTGGTTACGTATACAAATGTATATGACAGGACTCCAAGACGTTTCTAAATTCTTCAATTAAGGGGGTGATAATATGTGAAATGTGTTTTCGATTGTCCCTCCATATCTATCGAACCAATCGAGATATCAAAGTGCTCTTCGCTTTAAATTGATGCTTTTGTAAATACCCCAAGTACCATTAAATTTTATTTTCCGTATTCGACCCTAAAGAGGTTAAAAAATGGGTAAAATGTGTTTTCGATTCACAACCGATATATATCGATCCCATTGATTTTATATAGCGACGTGATTTTTGTTTAAGATTGATGCTTACTCAAATACCTGAAAAGCAATTTCAGGAGTTTTCGAAATTCGCCACCTAAGAAGGTGAAAAGGGGTGCAACATGGTGAAAAGTGTTTTCAATTAATCGTCGATATATCTTGAACCCAGCGGGCTATAGTCGTGTTTTCCACGTCCAAAAGACACCAGTAAAGTGATATAAGGTTTTTTCGAAATTCACTCTCTTAGGCGGTGAAAAAAACTTGAATGTATTTGAGATAAATCCTCTATATCTATCAAACCCATCTAGATATACAGTTAATTTTTGCTTCAGGATGATGATTACAGAAATGATCACAAAACGGTTTTAAAGTTTTTCAAAATTCGATTTCTCAGTACTGTGAAGTAGTCATATGTGTTTTTTTTAATGAATAATCGATTTTCATTCGACTGAACGGGCTAGCGTCGCAAATTGCAATTCAATTGGATACTTATACAAATGTCTAAGATGTGAGTTTAAAATATTTTGTAATTAGTCACCCAAATGAGTGAAAAAGCACAACATTTGTTTTTCATCGACTCATGTATCTATCTAACCAGTAGAGATATTCCGGTGTTGTTCGCGTCAGGGTGATGCTTACGCAAGTATTTAAAAAGTATGTGTTAGTTTTTTTTTTTTTACTTTATAGGATAACTTGATCATTAATAATAAAATGAAGATTGTAAACCTCAAGGCAGACGATCCGAAAAGCAAGTACGAGCAGCAAACAGTAACTTATACATGAGTTCTCTACAATAACCTATCGAGACGTGGTGCTGTACAACCTAAATGAGCCCAGGACATGACTCTTTTATTTTTTTAATTGCATTTTATTTTCATGAATTATTTCGACGTTCTGGTCTACATTACGGAGGTTCTGGGCTCGAATTCCGTTAAATGCTGCATGCGAACGTTTAATTCTGACATACAAAAAATACAAGGCACCACTAAACCACTGTGACTTCTGCATAACACAATCATTATTTATTTGTATACATTCAATGTAAGTTCAGTAATAATACTTTCTTTTAAAGCACGCAATTTATGTAAAGATTCACTTTATTCCACAAAAATACTTATCAGAGGTTGTGATCTTTGCATAAGTAATTTCCGGCGAGCTTACGATTTTTGTTGGCTACACATTTTTTCTAAAGTTTTTTTTTTTAAACAAAATCCTATTAGCATTATAAACTAATAATTTTAGACGGAAAATGTGTAAACATTTACAAAAGTTTGTACAACTACGAAGAAATGCCTTGTCATATTTTACAAAATAATTTACAGTTCAGGAACTGTCGGTATAGGTACAAAGAATTCCTTTGTAGTATTACAAAGTTTACCCTTGTAACTTCACAAACTAACGATTTTACAAAGAATGTCTTTGTAAATGTTACAAAAATTTTTTTAGAGTGTATGGATAGTTTGAATTTGTGCATAAACGTCTCTTATTTGACTGTGTCAAAGAGAGTAAGGTTACTGAGAAACCACATGGCGTGGGCTTGGTGAAGAAACTCACTAAGTCAAATTTAGCCTGCTTTGTGAAAATGATTATTTATTTGTGATTTTCTTGGTTCTAATAAAAACAACTTCGACTACCCTCTATTCAGATCAATATGAATTAATCAGTTCGTCTTATATTAATTATATATTCACCTCGTCATTAAACATTAAAACAATAACGTCAACAAATCCGAAAATTGACTTAGTGGGTTTCTCCACCAAGCCCATGATGTGAGCGTTATGCGGGTATAATCCCAAGACACTGAGAGTTGTCACTGCGCATGAAGCAGACCAATAGGTGTGTACGTCAGGCATTGGAACAAAGTCGTGCCAACACCTTACTACGAAAACTTCCAGTCTCTCAACAAGAAATACCATTCTGTTCCACATTTGTGGTTTATGGGTTACCCAGTAACGTTAACGACCGTAACCGCCTATGCTTTAAACGTTTGGGTATTATGATAGGTTATTTAATGTAACATCCCGGTTTTTTGGGGTAGTTTCTTTACTCACTGGGGCCGCAATATTTTATGGTAACAGTGCATTGACGTAGAAAATGCAAACATATTGGTATTTGAAATAAATAATTTGAACCAAAACTAACAAAACTTAGAAGCAATTAAAAAAAAACGATATAAGAGACAATTATACGTGTTATTTAAAAGAAATCTGAAGGCCAAATATTTAGTTGACTGAACTGCTGATGTTCCTTCACAAGGTAAGGATTTGAAAGCTTCGTCGTATTAGTTCGTCTCAAAGGAAATACATGAATGAAAATTCGCGTTTGTCCAATATCCTTACGAACTAACAATAAAGGCACTTGAACATAATTTTTCAAGAGGGAATGTATGTCTATGTTTGTTTGTTTCGTAATTTTTAATTATAGATCAAATTATATTAATAAATTAACAAATATATTATTTCAATTAGATAAAGTAGATGTCAAACAGGTCTCAGACTGACTGCGAAAATAATACAAATGTTTGTGTTTTTATGATTATAAGTATCTTGTAAGTAGTGCAACCCTGAAGATTCTGTAATCCCCGAATTCTCTAGTTGTCTGGTGATGCGAGGCGTTCGGGATGAGTTAAAACCAATTAATTTACTCAATGCTCTGAAAGTCTGATCGCAAAAACTGCCCCGAGGAAGAATGATTTTCTTCTTGTTATCAATCGCGCAATCTCGGTATGTCGGTGCAAGCCATCTCATTAATGCTTGGTTTGTCACATTCTTTTCGTTTTCTTCTAACAATACGCAAAAAGCCGGATAAGGCAAAAGAAGGTAAAAATCTTTCTCGGAGTGGGAGGGGGTAGAATTCTAGTCTTGCTACTCAGAATGTGTTCAACCGGTGAAGCCAGTCATTTAGAACGACACAATGGAAATACTTTGCCGTGCTCCCTTCAAGCACCAGTATCATAAAAAAAAATTACCATTGATGGCTACACGATATTACCCAACGAAGTTCTCAGTTTTTTCTAACCCTGAATTCCTCGTTTCAGAGTAAGAAATATCTGAAAGTCAAGGCTCTGTGTTTTGAGTCCGAAACATCTTTTTGAGGTATTGTAAAGTTCCATCGCGTCGTTTGAAAGCAGACTCTGTTACCATGCTGCTTCTTATATTGTTGATACGATGGTATGCTGCACTAGAGGACATTGACTTTATTCCGTTAGGTACAGTTCTCTTAAAAACAAATACCTAGTACTTTGTGATGTTCACGTTCGGTGCGTAGGGAAGAGTAATGCTCTTTAAAATGCGGTCAATATTGATTGAAATTGCGTTAAGTCTTACACTTAGATAGAAACCTAAAAAAAAAGCATCAGTAGAAATTTGTAAATAAGTATACTGTGTTCGAATACAAACATACTGTTCTCAGTTCAGCGAAAGTTAAGCTACAAAATAGGCCTACTTACGCCGAAGTGGTTTCCTAAATGAGAAAATTATTTGCGAGCAACAATTATTTTATGTATCATCATTTTTACGCTGTAAACGATTTTCCAAACAGCTTGTATAGGTTTGCGACAAGATTTCCGTTTGACTAGAGAATTCACATTAAATTTACAAACTTGTCATATCAAGTATGGTTCAAATGAGTAATGTTAGCTCGCATTTAATAATGACAAAATAAAACAGTGGTTTGCCAAAACCACCCAATGGAAATTTTTCATTTCAGGCCTTTTTGTAAACTTCCTGTGTGAAGACTAGTTTGTTTAATATGCGTGCCGTTTGTCGTAAAAGGTCAATTTTTCAGTGTTATTATACCTTCAAATGGTATTTCTTTATGGAATTTACAGATTATTTTATGAAACCCTGGAGTTCAGTTTTAGAGTACACACAACAAGATTCGTCAAATTATATTCTTCTCTTTGGTTTTTCGTACACAAACTGAATGCCTATAACAAATACAAAAAAAAATTACGTCTATTATATTATCTATATGAATTTCTTGCCATTTAATCTTCATGTTCCTTAAACAACACCCATTGCGTTATACCACGTAACTTATTTTAAATTGTTACTAGCTGGCCCTGCGAACTCTGTTCCGCCTTAGAGGCAATAAGTAAGCAGATTTTGGATTAAGTATTTTAATGATTCTTTATTTTTCGTGTATTTTGGTGCATAGGTTGCACTCTTCATTTGTTTTATTATCAGGCGCAAGAACAAACAACGCAGATGGTCTTCCTACAAGTGAACATGCTTTGTCGGGAAAGATTAGATCGTCTTGGTCGCGGCATTGTCAATGATGATTCAAAGGTAATACAAATTACTGATTATAACTGATTATTGATTTCTGACAAAATTTATAATTATCAAATGTTCAAACATACTTATCCGTAGACAAAATTATGTTTAGCTGTCATTTGCGTTTTATTATTCCATGTCATATGCGTTTTTGTTATTCCACATTTTATAGTGACTTGTATTCTCTTTGACGTCACACGGGAACGCGGTCGAACGGGATAAAAAGTATCATATGTCCTTCTCCTGGTTGTAAGCTACCTCCCCACCAATTTTCAGCCAAATCAGTTCAGCCGTTCTTGAGTTATAAATAGTGTAACTAATACGACTTTCTTTTGTATATATAGATGTCTGTATAATATCCGCACGTTCGGGATAGTTTTGAAATGTTTTCATGCTAAATATATTTCAATATTTGTTAAGTTCGAAACATCCTCAAACGTGATTAAATGTTTATAGGCCCACTTGTCTACTTTATAAATACAGGTGAAATTAGACACATGAAATCATTGTTACGAAACAGAACACATAAAACTACCGCCATAATAATTTTACTTGCTGCTAATCTAGTGCCTTGTAGGCTATGTCGAACAACGAACATGTTTAGCACCGCAAGGTTATTGTTAAAATTGACGAATTTGTCACAAGAATTGAAAAAACATTCCCCTGCCGTACAAAATTAATAAGTATTTTTGTTCTGTGTGTCCAGTCTGAAAGGAAGTGCGATGATCGTATTTATTCTGCTCTATTCACTTCACTCAAACTTGATAACACGGGGAAGCATGCACCTGTAACCCATTTAAATAGACATAAATGGAGGTAGAGAATCAATCAAGCATCAAAAAGGCTTTATAACCTGCAATCATCTATACTGAAAACTTCTAGAAACATTGTATGGTCGTGCCGTACTGAAAAAGTAAAGCTTATTGGCCACCACAACATATTAGGTCACTATGGATTTTACGGAATTTTTTGTGGTAATACAAAAAGTTTTTGCTGCCTCCAATAAAGTTTTGCAGCGACTACAAAAATAATTTGTAACCAAAACAAAAATATTTGGGAGGTCCATATTAGGACCATGATAGGTACTATTTTTTTATCACAATGGGTCGAAAACCTCAAAACATTTTTAAAAAATTAAAGAGCAAGAGTGGTCATACGATGTAAAATTGTACATTGGTGTTATGCAAAACAGTACGCACCGTAAAAAATTATTTTGTTTGATTTTGGCTTGTTTTCATAAGAAAATTAATAACATTTAGGGTGCAAATTTTTTAACAACTATGAGATTTTATTGCTACAAAAAGTTAGATACTAATTGTAATACATGTGTGACAAACCAATGAAGGGATTCTTCGATATGAAAGTTATGTTGTTTTAAACAAATATTTCCAAAATCACTGTAAAACTACGGACGGGCCCTTAAGAGAGTTGTCTACATCCAGAAGCGCTGGCGAGAACAGAGATTTACACGTTAAATTATACTACGTGGTGCTAAGTCACCTTTCAAATAATCCCTTTCGAATGAAAAAAAAATATTTTCTAGTTTGAGCGAATGAAGATATTTTGGTCAGCTCTTAAGGCCATGATCTTTCATTTATTTTAAACAATTGCAAATAACTCAAATATTTTTTAACAAAATGCTTTGAAAAAAATTGAGACTCTGTACAGTCGTTCGATAAAAAATTTTTCCAGAAAGTTTTTTAAAAATATTGTACCGTTTGCTAGCAAAAAGTTATTTTGCTTCGTTTTGGCTTGTTTTGACAACAAAATATTTGACATTTCAGGAGCAAAAATCTAAAAATTCGTATGATGTATTGCAACAGAAAAATGCAGATACAAACGATGATATGTAATTGTTAAAACTGTAAGAATGACATTTTTATATAGTATATGTATTAATTTACGTAAAAAAAATTATTTTTGAAACCACTGCAAAACTAAAGAGCGAGGCCTCAAGAGGAGTCCTCGACTGGTGCATGGATGGCGTTGCAGCGTATCACGCGTATTCTTTTTTAAGCGAAACCGCTTAACTTATTCATATTAAGTTTATCTACGAAAATAACACTCACTTGAAACTATGCCTCTATGTTTTCAGCACGCTTGTTAGAAACGTGATATTTGGGCCTCTAAAATTGGCTAAAAACATCTTTTTTTTTGTCTGCTGTAACTCCGAAAATATTAACTGTACCTATTCATAAAGTGCAAAGCGAAAGACATGCGTTGGTCTTTACTTTTATACTATTCAAAAATATAATGTTGTGGTCACCGCTTAAAGTCTCGTAGGAAAAATACCACAAAGAAAACCTTGCACGCCAGTTTGGCGCGCTGCGAATAGAGGCGATATGCTTCTCGTCAAGCGTGGGACACTGGCTCTTATCGCTACGCTGTTCCTACGTGTCAAAGGTGGAAATTCGACACCGGCGAAGACTCCCCTTAACATCGAGGTCTGTAACGCTGGTGATGGGTGACATAATGTGAGTATGAAGCAGCGCCAGAATGAATGGGTGGGAGAAACGGGAGATCCCCGAGAAAACCCACCGACCTGCGGCATCGTCCTGCACGATTCTCACATGAGAAAATCAGAGGGCCGATCCCGCCAGGAATCAAACCCGACCACCGCGGCCCCATTTTCTCCTTTGAGAAGAGAAGAGGAATACATTTCTAAAATATGCAATGAAAATGCGAAGAAAAAAATTATGAGCCCGTATTTTCGTATGTTTTTATGCATGATAATACTTACTTGTTCACAATTTTCTGCATACTGAAAAATTATCTAACAGCAATTTGGGCCGCACCACTCTGAACAAATAAGTCAGTGGTGGCATACACATAGGTTCGTAAGATGCACCCACTGAGCCACATCTAATATAATTCAACATAAAAATTTCCATAATTTTACCCGCTAGCTTTCTGGAGCAGATAGCGTCGTTAAAGGCACTGAAACGAGAAATCAGACCTGATCTTGTTGATGGCTACAAAATAACTTACCAGTAGCTTATACGCAGGTTTTTTTTTTTGGGGGGGGGGGGGCATTCCTTAAAAAGTAGCTGTGACCACGACACTCCGAATCAAAGAAGGAGGTGTCCGTAAGTTCTACCCCGGAAAAAATTTAGTTTTCAAGGTGCAAAATGGTGATATTTTAGGCATTTTCTAAACGAAAAATTGAATATAACAAGTACAATTTTTTTAATATTATAAGGATAAACTATACATAAAATGCCAAAAAAGTGGAGGGGGCGGCTGCCCTAAATCCACCGTTGTATATACACCTCCATCCCAAAATCGTAAACAGTTTCCCATTCCCAGACAAAACGTAAGAGAATAAGATAACAAGAACAGTCATACTTATGTGAGCAGAGTAGTTAGATATGTTGGTCTTTTTCTTGTTATCTTTATACAGACTTATAAAGTTATTCTGTTAGATTAATTTGTTTGGTGTTGACACTCCCTTTTCCTTCCCCCAAAATGGACTTGTACACACGTCACTGGAACTTATGAATCCCGCTGTTCCGCCGCAGTAATACGTGCGCTTGAAATTATAGTACTTTGAGTTTAAATAGAGTAATTTTTTTTTAGTTTTGGCGGCACTTACTTTTTGTGAGTTGTACGTGGTTGCTGCAATGCCAGTATACATTTGTAATTATAAAGTAAACCTGAGAAGTCCATTTCTCCGTATGAGCAGTAAGTGCTGTCTTGCAGTGCAGCTGACATTGCATAACGCAGACAGAAAGCGTCTTAAAAACTGTCAAATTTACTAAAGTTAAATGAAACAGAGTATAGCTGCTCGTCCCGGCTCTCGACTGCTCGCTCTCCTTCGCCCACTTTCTCCGCTGCTGGTTCACACAAACTTTCTATAGACCGTTCACGATAAAGTGAACAATGCATAAAGTTTTCTTCCAGCCGTTTTGCAGTTATCTTTACTATTTTTAAAATGAAACCTTCCATGTAACTAAAAATTAGTAAACACACTGAAAAGTTAACATTGGTCCAATAAAACACATATTTAATTAATTACAAGTTCTGCTCAGTTTATAGTGAACAACCTATACCGCTTCAGTGAACCTATAGCACGTCTATTTTTATTCGCACTCCTACTTGCGAAGATTGCGAACTACTTTGTCATACGCACGAAGATTGGAAAATCATCGAAGTGGTGGACAATATTATGGTCGTGAATTTTCGCTCCAATTAATATTTTGTAAGAAAAAACGAGGACCTTACTACAATAACAAGATTATATAAATAAACTTTGCAATTATTAAATACAGTTATAATGTTATATAACACTAATAGAAAACGTGAATAGGTAATGACGATTTTTTAGGAAATTTGAAAAAGTTTACACTTCCGTAAGATATTTTATTCATACACAGAAAATATACAACAAATCTATAAATCTACATTTTATGACGTACCTTAAAAGTTGTTTAGAACAAGTTCTACAGCACTTCAAAGCTGCATGATTAAAAGTCAAGTACCAAAGACATGGCGAAACACCGAAGTATACCCTACTGAAACCTGGAAAAGAAGGAAACCGTTCAAAATATTTCAGAACCATAGCACTTATGTGCCATATGTACAAACTGCTGGAATGAATTATATTAAATTGCATTTTTCCTATGATTGGCTCAGTTCTTGTACCGCAGCAACTCGGTTGTCGTTCTGGTAAAAGCTGCACTGTACAACTTCTGAATCTCACACATTTTGATTGAATTGGCCGAAAAGGAAAATTTCAGCTAGAAAAGTTACAGCTATGGGAAACAAGGACTCCCAATATAGGTAGTTCGGGATAAAGTGAGCACTAAAAATTTAACCTTTCAAAAATATCTCTAGCCGTTACTGCGCATAATTCAACATTAACTATAGTTCCCTTCTTGTATGGTTGGCAGCGAACTTACGCAATATAGTTCAGTGCATTTCCCAATTTAAATACAACAATGCTGAAAAAAATCAACCCAAACCGACATAATTATGTTTATCCAATGAATGAAATTTTTTTTTTTAAACAAAATGTATCTAGATTCATACTGATTGCACAATTCATCTTATACGCACTTCAAGTGACGTGCCCAGAGACGTTGGATATTTCCCATAGTCAGCCGTTACGCGCGGAGTGATACGAATTGGTTAAAATAGAAATTTAGCAGGGATTTTTGAGTGTTCACTTTATTCTGAACCGGCTGTACCGTGGTAGCTGATACTTGCCACCTGGTTATGAAGAAAACTGGACGATAAGGAAATCCTTGAACAGTGGCGATGCGTGAAATCGTCTCGGACAAGCGGTAATTTGCGACGACTGTACACCACTCTCAGATGTCTGTGGAGCCATTATACTTTTATGAACAGGTACACTCCACAGCCAGTAGCGTGTAAGAGACGAGAAAATATTTCTCGGTAATATATTTAGGTTTCAGCAATACACTTGACATGTGCTCAATGTGTATAGTCGGATCTTATACCGTTTGCCTTGGAACACTACGCTTCGCCACTGGTCTTGAACAGACTGAGATCAGGTGTGGACATATCAAGAGTGATTCTATGAAGATAAGGTTCAACTGATGCTGACAATATCAAGTACGAGTGTAGAAAAGATCATTCTATGAAACACATACTTCAATGTCCGTGGTGTCCATCCGCTTGTGCAGAAGATGAACCCTTTCGTCACACAGAATGAACTTGATGTGGCAAAGTTTTGGCCAAACACTATGTAATGTTATTTAAAATAATTTTAACTGTTTTCTGCGATGTTTTTGATAGGATAGTTATAATTATGTTAATAATAACGATAGTTATTTATAACAACAACCTTAAGAGTTTAATGGGGCAAACATTTAGAAAAGTCTGGAGTTTAACCAAAATTAAATACCACAAATTTATCACAATAGCGTGCAGTAAAATTTTACCAGTACAACAGTTTGCTGAATATATTTCCCAGTAAAAAACTTAAAAACTTTAAACATCAAATTCATGCTTTATGATGATATTAATATTGCGTCTACGATAATTAGCCTGTCAAATAAGTCTTGTAACGAGTGTTACAATTTTCGTACGTATCACATGAATCGAACAGTAGGCTATGTCGTTATTTACTGGGTGAACAAAAACCTTAGCTTCAACTCATGGTCTTGTCAAGGAATGTTCTCGATCTTCGGTCGGAACCTGGTGAGCACCTCCTGGCTGCGTAACGCAAGAATAAGACACCGTGCAATCATCTTGGTAAGTGTGCCTTGAACACCCTGGTCGACCTTCCTGCCACATAGCCATTACGTACACGTAAGGACAAGCACTTATACGATATCTCGTGTTAGGAACAACAAAGTTTATGAATCCCACAGCCGGTGAGGTTATAGATCCGACCATTTTGTCCGTAATCACATTGCTAATATTTACCCTGCAATGTAGGACCAAAAAGTTTCAACGGAGAACATAGATGTATCTTAAATTCGAGTAGCCAGGAGTTACGAACAGCTACGTATATGAGCCTGAACCCCAGTGAAGTTATATATGCGAAATATTTTCCCCCGAAATCATATGCAGGTCCAAAAAGTTTAAATGGAGAACATAGATGTATCTTAAATCGTTTGTGTGCTCACGTATTTTTTTTAAATATGTGAATGTGATGCCTTAACTTGACTAAATGTAATTACGTTGATAGTGATTAGTTTGCATTTGCGTATGAGTGGTTGTGTTATTATTATGTAACATATTTTCTTGTCGGCATAATTTTTATCTCGTTCAACAATTAGGTTCAAATAAATTGTAAAACTATTTACTTTGTATAAATTCATATAGTTTTTACTAACGAAAGTGGTATTTGTAGTAGAGGCGGGCAGGCGATAAGAGTTAGGCTGACTGGTGTTTAAACTTCTACACGCGGGCGCGAAAATGACTTGCAGTGTTTCGATCGTTGGTTTTTTTTTTATTGAACTTAGAGCGGAGGTCCTACATTTTTACTAACGGAAAGTGCGTAGTAAAGTCTACCGCGTGCTTCTCTACTTGTATTTTAAGATTCCGGTTGGCATATCTCACGTGACGACACTCGACAGGGTCTGTAAAAGCAATTTTTATGTTGATAATTTAAAACGCGAAAATGATTTATTTTCAATTTAAAATTAAGTTAAATGACTTCTGTCATTTCAAAGCCTATTTAAATTTAATTTTATAACGGTTTCGTATTTTTCTGGTCCCACAGCGATAGAAGCGAAACTAGCGGCAGAAATTTTCCCTGTGTCAAAAATTCATCCGCAAGAAGACACGTTTTTCCAACCTCTGGTAGAATTAACCTTACACAGAAAAAAAAAATAGTTGCAGCCACAAAATATTTTGTTGGTATTCACCCTGCCAAATAACTTTTGTGGTCACCACAAAAACTAACGGCTATCACGAACAAATTATTTTATATTTATTACATAATAATTTGGTAAGGAATATTTCCTACTATTTTTTTTTCAGTGTATCTTATAGGAAACGTTAGCACAGAAATTTCAGCGTGTAAACCGCAAGAGAGTAGGAAAAGAAAGATGGCGGAAGGCAAATTAACCCGCTAAGCTAGCTAGGCTACTACGCCAGTAATAACTAGCTTGACTCCATCACGCCGAGACTACAATAATTATTATCATCCTTCTTTCACACGAGGTGACTGCGAGCGGACGTCAGGCGTCCTGTCGCGTGACTGACCCGCTCAGCAATGTGCGAGCTCACGCACTTCCTTAGGTCCAAGAAACTCTGGTCTGCTTGTTGAAGTCCACTAGTGAAGCGGGATTACTACAGGTGCATGGTTATAGTGCGTCTCGAGGGTGGGATGGGTAATTGAGGACTTAAAAGTCATAACGGGCTAAGTGCCAAAAGGTAAGTTTCGAGATAATGACGAAAACAGTATACTACGACAAACAAATGAACAAGGAATTATCCAAATGCGTTCACATATTTTTGCCCTGCTAGCCCGCAGCCAGTCCAATACGAAACCTGTAGTGACATGCAAAATCCAAACAGACTCGGGGCTGGTATCAACAACCTGGAGCAGCCAATAAGCGGCGAAGGATCGCCCGTATCAAATGAGCCGACTCGTAATTTCACATCTGTATTACTATTTAGTCTATGATAGTGTCGTAAAATCTGTTGCAATGGAGAATCCACTAAGCCAGTGAATTTCGGTGAAAATAATTTCGCACAAACATGTTTCAATGCCTTATGTGCACATCTGTACTTAACCACAGACTAAATAGTAATACAGACGTGAAATGACGTGGCGGCTCGTTTGATATAGGCGAACTTGGCCGCTTATTGGCTGCCCGAGGCTGTAGACTCCAGCCCCGTGTCTGTTTGGCTCCTGCATGTTACTACAGGTTTCCTATTGGCCTGGCTGCCGACTAGCAGAGCAGCTGCCTCACGCTGATTGGCAGTAGG
>PNEQ01045789.1:0-12911 GCA_003012365.1 Medauroidea extradentata
AAATTTTTTTGAAATTTTCGAAATTTTGGAAAATTTTGGTAATTTTACACTCAAGGTCAAGGTCAGGGTCAAGGTTAAAGGTCAAGGTCATCCAACATGGCGGCCGGGGACGTGACGTCACAACATGGCGGACAAATCCACACTCGGCTGAAATCCACCCACCGGCTCCATGTCCCAGAACCGGCTAAATCTTACTACTGCTACATGTATAATTTTGTAGACATAAGAAAATATTTAATTTTCTTGACTAAGTAGGCCTACTTAGAACGTAGTAGATGTCACCTGCTAAAATTAACACGTCAGTTAAAGTTATGTGAAATTTTAATTCAGGGTGCCATATTGCGGCTAAGAGCGTATATAGTTCATCAGTCCAAGTGCACTCTCGTGCTAAAATAAATACGGTCTACAATTTATGATTGGATGTAGTTTACTGGACATAACTCAATTGCGATTCAGAAGTATGTCAAAAATAGAGAACAGGAAACATGAATAATCATACTCTATTTATGTGTTCCTATTCTCTGTAGTTTTCTTTGACAGACGTCTTAATCGCAATGTAGTGCGTCCGAAAAACTATACGTCCATTTGTGCACTACCATTGCACAATTCTTTCAAACATCGTATCAAATATAATTTATCACATTTCAATATGGCGGATGACCTCGTCCTTCCGTTGCATGGCTTAAAATACTCTTGCCTTAAAACCTATACAACGTGTATCTAAACACACCGACAAACTTTAACAGATTATTCCTGAGGGGGAAACAGAAAGTTTGATATCGGGAACCAATGGTCCAGGTCAAATAGGCGGGCTGTAGACGCTTCCAAAGTTTGAGAAAAAAAACTATTGTGATATTTTGAAAACAGTTTACCAATAAGTGTTTCCGAGATAAAAAATAACGTGATGGATTAGTACATTTAACACACCTCAATCACGTTTAAATGACGTGGCCAGGAATGACTTGTTGCGTACTGCGCCATAGTGGAATGCGTCCTGCAACTTCGTGTGTAGTAAAACAAACGCACAGCTGTGTTATTAGCAACCACACTACACGATGCAGCTTATGATTCCTCGTTGCCACAAGCCAAGTGCCCACACGCAACACTGGTGTGGCAAGACGAAATTTAGACAGTTTTTCCAAGAGACATTTCTTTTTCTAAATTTGCCGACGTTTTATTATGTTTGGTCACAAATAGCACATTTTTACTGTCACGTATGTTTTTTTAAATAAGGGTCTATTGACAAATTAACACAGCTGTCGTGTAAAACAATAAGGAGATTCTGAGCATCAAGAAACCACAGTTGAATACAATTAGAGAAAGTATACAAGTGCATAGATAATTTAGATACGGGACACAACTGTTAACGACGTCTGCCCTCACAGTCTGCCCGCATTCGGGTCGCTCCCTCCATATGGCATGCTGGAAAATTCAGCTCGAGCGTTCGTGTACGAGTTGTTTCGAATGGTCAGATTCGCATACGAACTGGCCTCGTTTAAGAAAGGCATGCTCCATTGCCTTGAACTCGCATAATAAATAAGTGAACGAAGTGAGCACCGTTGGTCGATAAGATGGCGGCTATTCGCATGTCTATCTCGACTTACAAAATATGAGTTTCTGTGACGACTAGGGAATTTATAAAATGTTACTCAGGATGCAAGAAGAATCGTAATATTATCAGAAACAATCTCAGAGTGGCGAACTTGACCAAACACAAATGGAAATGACATAGTAATTGAAAAACAAGAATTACCACATTATATACAGTAAATATCATATTTACGGCCGACTTTCTACACAGAATTTGTAGTGCTATGGTTGCATGTTTGCTTCTTAATAAAAATTGTCGGGTTCGAAACTCCCCCACAGAAAAACATTTTTTTATATCAATAAATACTTTAATAATTTCAGGTTAGAAAAAGGTAACTGCGAAACATTTATTTATTTTACGTAATTTCCTGTTTTAGACGCATTGAAAGTAATCTTTTTCTTCCGTTTATAGAGACGAAGCAACTAATGTTGCAATGTAGACGCACATGAATTATGTTTCATAAATATTTAGCTGCGCTTCTCCGGTAAATTACATTATTTAATATAACGTTTTCATATACCAAAATTCAATTTTTTAAATAAATTACATATATTTGAAAATGAAGAGTTATTTTTTCCTGTTAGATGGGTTAAATAAAGAACACTTAGGCTGAAACCACGGTCGTAGTTCTTCTACGGCCGTGGCTGAAACTAATAGACCGCTTTCGAATGACTATCAACTGCTCACCAATGCTTTCTCTATGGGGATAGCAGTTGGTTTTCATTCGAAAGCCGTTTATAGATACGGCATAGAAAAGAGAAAGTACGGCCCTTAGAGTAAAGCTAAACGAAGGCTTAAAATACATAGTTTTAAACTATAGCAATGTAGTTACGCTAATAATTGCATGTAATTAATTTGTGACAGTTTATTTAATTTATAGCAAATGTTGAATTTTGTGTAAGAGGCTAAATACATACTGTTAATCCGTAGAACTTTTTGTCCCAGTATTTTACTCATTTAGAATGAATCGCTCCCTTTAATTGTTTCACAGCCGTCGTAATTATAAAATATTACGAAAACTTCATTCTCAGGTTTGTATATAATGAGCAAAGAAAATGGAAAGTAACAAAAATATCTGGTACTTCACAATTGTTCATGCCATAGTTGCTTGTTGAACTTTATGTGATTCAACAGCTAATGTTTAAATTTTATTTTACACTGTTACAACTGTTCACAGACGAATAACAAAACGTATATGACTACACAAATCATGTAAAAAAAAATACTTCGGTATGTAGATACAGCAATGGAACCGCGCACATGGTTATTTTTCCTACGATCAATTGCCTACTTTAATTATAATGTTTTTCCTTTTTATTGTACTGTCTGTATTTTAGTGAATTTTTGGTAATAGTTTACTGATTTTTTTTAAAAGGCACAAATTTTTATTTCAGTCAATCGCAAAAATTTACGACTCGTAACATGCAATGTCAGTGGCTTTAATTTAAAAATGTTAGTATATTAATTTTAAAATAGCTTGTTCGGAATGAATAAATGCAGCATTATTTAGTGGTTCAGCATGTGTATTTTTTTTTGTTTTAAATAAACATACTTTTGCAAACTAAATTTTTAAAACTTAACTTAATTAGAGGCGAGTTTCTATTTTAACATCGTCGAGAACTTATATATATTGATGAAATCTTGATCCACAGCTTAAGTTTTTACAGCTTCTCGAATGCGAAATCTCCAATTCGGCCGCCTGCCTTCACTCGAGTAGATTTTCGTATGTGAATCTCGTGTACGAGGACGGCAGAGTGTTCAAGCATATCAACAGCGCATTTCGAGCGGTCAGGCGGGAGATTCGCATACGAACGAAAACTCGAGCATAGGCCCCCCCAGGTGCTTCCCTCCAATTCCCGCCGTATATGCCGGCGCTACATCCCACTATTCAACGCCGCGTTGCTGCTATCTTTGTGTCGATTAAGAAAGGCTTAGTTGGAGTCAGCGTTAAATTTCATTAAATTATATGTATACCTACGCTACTTCGTTGCACGTTTGTTAATCTTGGCTGGCACTGACTCCAATATAACAAAAATTGTATATTACTGTCCTTAAACAGACTGTATTCTGAGTAGTAAAATATAACATAATCTTTTTTTACTTTTTAGTGAAATTTTTTTTTCACAGTAGATTTTTTTGAACTCTGTGTTATTATTTGTTAAAATATTTTAAGTTCTCTCTGTACTTTTGTGTATGACAAACTATGTGTGTGTGTTTACTCATATAAGTTGCGACCAAATGAGTCGTCCAGTTACAAAATTCATTATGTTCAAATATTTCGGAAATAGTTTATGATTCCATGTTGTTCTTCTCTTATAGTGTTTTAAACATAATTTTATCGAAGGTAGAACAGGTTTAAAAATAAACATACTGCAGCAGAACTCGTTTTGTCCAGGAACACTACAGCATCATAATTCGTTATGTCCCTACAGACTAACGCAGTCAAATTACTTATGTACAAATCGAGTGCATTGTGATTAAAATTAACTGCTGCAAAATACACTACGCCTATATTTTAATAATGTGATTTAGTTAATGATTTTCACATATACGTACTGAATAATACAATGCTAAATACATTTAATCTCAAGCTTTAAGGTTGGCCACTGAGGAAACGCATTGTCATGCATTTGCATGCAGTATAAACACTATGCACATGCGTGTTAAAAATCAGTGTATATAATAGTAATATTATTAAACATATTCCTTCACGAGTGCAGAAAGCTCATCCTGGAAGTGGAAGAAAGGAAAGCGCAGTGTCATCAATTACACCAACAGGGGAGCAAAAAGGAATATCAATAAATAAATAAATACTTTCAGATTTGTAGACATTGTTGAGAAAACATTTTCGATGTGAATAGGGTGAAATGGAAAAAAAAAATTTCTGTTTTTCACGTCATTGTTTGCGCAGCAAGAATTTATAGCTGAAGTACTGGAAAATTAATCTGAATTGGGGAATTTGTTAGAAGAGAGGGACGGGCTGATTCTGTAATATGTATGATTAAAACGGCCACTGTATTTTCAATTTATTGTGCAGCTAAGTAAACTTTGTACAGCGAATACCATTTCTGATGAAAGTTATAATTACTGCAGCAAAATGCGTTATGTCCTTCTACCTGCTGTAAAACTCAGTATGTCCAATCTGTTATTTGTGGTTGTATTGCTAAGTTATATTTATTCGCCTTGTAGTTAATTTTGAATATTTAATTTAACATTTTAGTACATAATCAGATTTTCTACATACAGTACTTCAGAAACCATTTTTTGTCATTCCTAAAAGATTTGCATCTGTTGACGTAATGTTTTTTGAAATTAGCTGACTGAAATATTTTCTTGTCAGTTATATTGTGTTGGCCCAAGAATAAGGTTTCGTCATTTAAAATGTACATATCTTATTAAGACCAACGTTTTTATGTGTTTCATATTTTGTTTAGCACACAAGATTTATTTTTGCTCAAGTTCGTAAGTGTTTTGTAATATTTGATGACTTATATGTATGACCTTTCTCTCTTTGTGGGGCGTAATGTTGAAGCTTTGGTCATCCCTGCACTCTTTATTATACGTGGTTCGGGATAAAGCGAGCATTTTCGAAGTCCTAGTTACTTTTTTACCTCCACATTATTTATACATTCCTGCCACTTTTAAATATAACCAAAGCACCTTAAGTAACAATCAAAGTATACTGTGCTCAAAAGTTAATGTCTAATGTCAAAAGTGCCAGCAATAACGCGTGCCACCTATAGAAGTAGTTGTTCTCAGCCATACCTTTCCCGTTACAATGTTTGTCTGTACCCGTTGGTGCTTCACCGAAAAGCCTGAGGATTGACAGTGTATGTAACCCGACTGTAATACAGCCCACAGCGCAAACACTAGACCAGGGGCTGCCAACATTTAGGGAGCTATGGTCGAAAAAGTTAACCCAAGTCATATCACGGGCCACCATACATAACTTTATCATTGACATCTTTTCACAAGTTCAAAATGTATGTTATAATAAAGTAAACAATACGTCATTTTATAACATATTTAGTTGCAGTATATTCTCAGTTCTTGTTAAACGAAACTGGCATTCTACAGTTAAAATAAAACCAATGACAAAAAATAAAAAGCAGATAATTTCAGTTCAAATTTACAATATAATATATAGGATAAGAACATTGACAATACGAAATTTTTGTTTGATAATTTTTACTGTAAGCGTTAATAAATTTAAAATGTAGCGCAAATGCTTGACGGGCCAGTGTCTGGCCTGCAGGCATAAGGGTTGGTCATCCCTACACTAGACCATACATCGCCGATAATCGTGCCTAGCGGCGATATGCCCTATTCGCTGTAGTAAACCAGGATTACATAACTTCTCAATCCGCAGGCTTAGGTACAGCACTTGGTAAACAAGTTATTTGGAAACTATTCAGAAATATTCAAATTAAACCTTAGCAAAAATCGCAACACGTATTGCAGTTTAAAAAACCTAGTTCGTTGTTAAGGGAGATATCGGTCCTAGAAATTCGAGTACGTAAATTCATACTTTCTATAAAAAAAAGGCGTTGAATAAAAAATGTTTTCCTAAAACGTTGTTAACTATGGTATTGTGAATTATTATAATTTTTTGAATTAGCAGTGTACGGCAAGGCCAAGTTCCTTTGTTTCTAACTTTTTACACCTAAAGAAGAGAATATATCAAAAATATGTTGGCAGTTTTGTTTAAAATCGTCTTCTCCATGTTGGTTGATTATTTTAAGGCTTTTAATACTATGGTTTTAGCTAATTATGAAATTAACGAAATTCTGGTTTATAGACTTTTTGTCGAAACCGTATAATTTCTTGCTTTGAAAAAAATAATAGCTACCACGGCAAAACCCATTTTAAACAAAACTGCTAAACAAATGTTTTGATATTTACTCTCGTTTCATCTAAATAAATAAATAAAAAATAAATAAAATAATTACCGTATAAACAATAGAAAAAAGAGATCATGGTCTTAAGTGTTTTGTTGGACACACGCCATTGTTAGCAGGAAAAAACCTATAGGTGCTTAAAATGATAAAGGACGTGAAAATGAGCAATCAAGAAAAAAAATGAAGAAACAAGCCAAGGTAGCCAGAAATGGCTGTAATATTAACAAGTACAAGTAATACTTAATTTTGCTTCTATTTTGATACTGATTATGTTCCAATTTCATAATTGTTTGTGTGTTTGTTATTTACAATCATTTCTAGCTTTTTTGGTTTGTTTCTTGGTTTTTTTTGGTTGTTCATTTTCTCCTGCTTAGTCCTATTATGTAACTATAGGTCTTTTTTAATACAGCGAAATTCATTATAGTATTTATTCAACAAACATGTTGTTCAGTGTTATCGAGATCTTAATCATACAGGAAAACAGTTTTAAAAACGAACACCAACGACAAAGATAGGGGTGGCGATTTGCTAACACACAATATTTTCGCCGTCATGTGATATGATACTTTTTGGATTGTGGTAGAATTTTTCTAACTCTGCTCCGAGCGGTTTAGATCGAGACAACACTAAGCAATGTAAAAACTTGTGATTTTATTCAGCGTAGCTTCCGATGCCATGCAAAAATACGAACTTAAAATTTGAATTTTAACTGGGGGATATCTTCCTTAGTAGCTGAACTAGGCTACGATTTATAATACATAATTGTCACTATTTTTTAGAAGCTGAAATATTTCGGGTGAATTTCCGAACAGCCTCAATATTTCAGTCTTGTGATATAATTTCTAAATATAAAAAGAGTTTACTGACTGACTGTCATAAAACTGCAGCCCAAACCGCTGGACCTAGAAATGTGAAAATATTTATTTGTGTGGGTTCCCTCTTAGGTCGTAGGAGAACACTAAGAAATAATTTTTCAAAATTCGACACCTAAGGGGGTAAACAGGGGTGAAATGTGTTTTCTAAGATTCAACTACATAGCACAAACCCGATGGAGTTATCGTCGTGAATTTTACTTCAGTGAGATAAAATGCATATTAGCCAATTTCAGGATTTTTTGAAATTCAACATTTAAGGAGGTGAAAAGACCTTAAATGGGTTTTCGATTAAGTACCACTATCTATCGAACCCTTTGGAATACAGAGTTATTTTTAATTTCAGAATTATGCTTGCGTAAAAAGCCTAAGAGCTGTTTTAGGATTTTTCGAAATTCTTTTCTTAGGGAGTAAAAATAAAGGAAATATGTTTTTTATGAATCGTCTGTACAGCTAGAATGCAATGGGATATCGTCGTGATTTTAGTTTCAATTTGTTGCGTATACAAATTTCTAAGATGAGACTTCAAGACAATTAAAAAACTGTAATTAACGGAGTGAAAAGACGTGAAAAGTGTTTCCCTCAATATCTATCGAATCAGTCGTGATATCGAAGTGATGGTTGCTTCAGAAAAATGTTTACATAATGATACAAAATATCATTTCAGTATATTTTCCGAATACGACTCCAAAGAGGTAAGAAACGGTAAAATGTGTGTTTCTGATCCGTGATTTATGTGTATCGAAACCACTTAACTTTAATATATTGACGCAGTTTTTATTTAAAATTAGTGCCTGTTTAAATACATGGATTGTAGTTTTATTGATTTTTAGAAATTTGACACCTAAGGAGGATAAAAGTGAAGAAACGAAATGAAAGGTATTTTTTTTAATTAATCGTCTATATATCCATAATACAACGGGTTATCGTAACGGGTTCCACTTAAACGTGACTCCCTTAATTGTCTGTAAAGTATTTTTGATAATTCTAAATCCAAAGGGATGAAACTACATGGATAGTGTTTCAGTTAAATCCTTGGTAGCTATCGAACCCGTCGAGATATAGAGTTGCTTTTTGCTTCATGATGATGCATACATAAATGCACATAAACGGACTTAAGGACTTTCTTAAATTTGAACTCTCATAGCTGTGAAGAGACGAAATATTTTTTTTAATTGAATCGTCAATTTATCATTGACTCAGTGGGTTACCGTGTTTATTTTTTCACCTCAATTAGATACCTATATAAATTAATGTTAAACATATTATGCTGGTAAGATTTTTCGAAATTCGACCACTGAAGACGTGAAAACGCGTAAAATTTATTTTTGGCTATTTCATGATGTATACCTAACCATTTGCGATATGAAGGTGTTATTTGCTTCAGAATGATGCTTACGTATATACAAGAAATAATTACATAAGTTTTATACTAAAGGTACTCTCAATTACCAGATGGAAAAACTGACTCTTTGAAAATATTTCAAAGCAGACAATCCGAAAATGCGAATGCCGTCACCGGTAAATAATTTATACGGCAGTTAACATCCTGGTACGTATCCTATTTTGTTACAACCGCTATGAGCCCTGTAAATGAATATTTCATTTATGTTAAGTGAAATTTCTACGTTACGTATTGAGAGTTCTGTCATCAATAGTTGTTCTCGAGGTTAACCAATGATCATACCACGTATAATACTTGTACGATCTGAAGAACCTCTCATATTCAAGGTATATTCAGGGCAGCCAAGATTGGCAAAGACAGCAGCTTCGTTATCATAACACTACTTGGTGAATGAAGTACTAATCAGGTGTTCAAAGAGGTCCTTCAAAAATTAAACATTATCTCTTACGAATAATACGTGTGGGCAATGCCACGGGGGCCCACTAGTAAATTCATAATAAAAAAAGGAAGTTTGTTGGTTGCGTATTCTATGCATAAAGACTGAACACACATACGCACCGAGCAAAAGCTAGTTTGTTACACGGCTGTAGTTATAAGACCATGGTTTGTTATGACAGTTATATCTGTGAACTAAAATGTTCTGTGAATTATGATTATCGAATTTAAAGCATTCTGTGTGCTCAGGAATTTCAGATCATGCCCTGAATGTGTGGTAAAAATACACACACAAACTATTTGGACTCATTTTTATTTTTTTTATCAGAGATATAAGGTTCGGAAAATGTTTTGACAATAGATTTTTGTTTATATTTTGCAGTTATTCTTCATGATTGAGAAAATAAAATATTGCTATCATTAGGGTTTCATTTAGTATTCCGGAGATTTCAATGAAAAATTAAGCCTTAAACAGAAATAAAGTATATCTCAAGGTGCAGCTAATTGGTTCATTAAAATTCAATGCATGCCATTAAACTGTTCAAACATTAAAAAAAAACTCTGAACGATCGAGAGCAGTGGATGAATGAGTAACGAACGTTTCTTAACAGTGAGCTGTAGTACACGGATAGAAGGGCACCTGTATAATATACCTTTGAATTACTGTATCTTGGCCTCCTTCCGTCTCTACAACATCGTTATATATATATATATATATATATATATATATATATATATATATATATATATATATATATATATATATATTGCAAACACTACAGGTATGTTTGCAGGGAACTTATAAAATGTTGTATTGAGGTTTTAAGTTTTAATTATGTGGCCTCTGAACTTTTTCATACAAATTACAGCAAGAATTGACATATAATTTCGGAGTATTGCCTTCTTGGATTACAGGAAGAAATCGTTATATCTATTTTGATATTGACGTTATGGACTTATCACGTTACACGAACACTTATTAATTTTCATACTTCTTCAATTAAATATTAACGTTACCATGGTCACGTACACAAATGTTGCGCAGAAATAATTGAAACCCGTACGCAAAGAAAAAGGTTCGATACAGTCTACCACGTATACATTTGTGTATGATGAAACAAGTACGTATTTGATGCAACAATTTTTTTTAATGAACAGTGTCGAAATTCGACCCCTTGTCGGAAATACTATCCCTTGTCAATGGGGAATTCATTGCTATAACTTGAACTAAACGGGCCATCGTCTTGAATTTCACTACAACTAAATATTTACACAAATCTGTAAGATGCAGTTTTTGAAAAGTTTGATAGTTTAGAGGGTGAGAAGACGTGAAATGTATTTTCGTTTATACATCCATATGTATTGAACCAGTCGAGTTATCGAAGTACTCTTTGCTTCAGGACGATGCTTACGTAAGTAAAAAATAGTTTTTAATATTTTTCCGGGTTGGATCCCAAAGAGGTTAGTTAGTAAAAAAGTTAATTGTCGATTCATAATATTTTTTTATCGAACCCGTAGAGGTTGTAGGTATCAGCGTAACGAAAAGGAGTGTGAAATGTTTTCAGTTAAACGCTGACATCTCAAACAGGCTATCGAGGTTTTCACTTCAATAGAATATCCATAACAAGTCAAAATCTAATTTAAAGATATTTAGAAATTCTAAATTTAAAGTGGCAATGTTTTCGATAAATCCTCTATGTTTATCTAACTTATCATGATGTAGAGTTATTTTTTGCCACAGGATGGTGGTTATGTAAATACTCGAAAATAATTTTCTTATACTATTTTTAATTATACTCTCTTCATAGGTCTAAAGGTATGGAATACATTTTTTAATGAATCGTTGATTTATATTGAATCCAACGGCTATCATCGTAATTTTCACTTGAGTTGGAGACGTATAAAAATATATAATGTGATTTCAAATATTTTTTATCTACACCCCGTAACTTTCAGAACACATAAGATGTGCTTCCATTAACACTAGAAATTTATCCAACCCTTTGCGATATCGAGGTGTTTGTTTTAAAAAGATACGTTAATACATAAAATATTTAAATTTTTTTCTGCTGAACACAATAACCTGGTTACTATTTAGTTTGGGGCTAATCCGAAAAGTCTGCGTGACCACTGAGAATTAAATAATTTATACTGAGTAACATTTTGCACTCCTATCGATAAGTAACGTGGTACAACGTCTTTGTTCACGAGCTTATGTACATAATATATTCAGTTTTAAAAGAGTTCTGCAGACGTTACCTGACACAAGTATTACACACGAGGAAAGTCGTGGACGGACAGCCTTTAATGCTGTAAATAAGAGTATGTCAGATTTGTCATTATTTGGCTGATGATAAAAATAAAAGATTAAACTTTTTTTAGCTTCTAGCAAACATCTGATAGTAAAAGAGACAAATAATACCAAAAAATGTGTAGACAGGTTGATTGCTATTTAGGGCATGAAAGTCCTCCAAAAATGTTACTACGCTCTATGTAAAAAATGCTATGCCAGAAAATAATTAAATGTAAGAATCTACAGCACCTTGCTCTTTAAAAGGAGAAAGATACCTTATGTTACCTTTCAATACTATGAAGAAATTTTTACTGGAGCGTTTATTGCAGAATGTTTCCTGAAATTTCAACTACGACAAACAACAAACAATAGTTTACACTCATACACAATTTAACTGTTTCAGCTTCAGTACCCTTAATATTTTGTAGTGGAAAACTGTCGAGAAGAAATTTGTGATTATTTTTACATAGATAAATTCAGAGAAGAAGACATAAAGAGGGAAAGTTAACGTATTTTAAATATTTCGTCTAAGCTTCACTCTATTACCTGATAAGACGCAAAATATAAAACAAACTGTGTTCTGTCAGTTTATGGAGAAACATTGATAAGTTCTGAATGGCTTAATCAGGCCTCTTTGAACAGTTCGTTCAGTAAATTTACTAGCCCTAACTAACACACTGGGTACTAGGAATTCGAAATAGGATTATGTTTTCGTATTTCAAGGACGAGAGAGTGGTAGCGCTGAACTAAATAATTTGGTGGGCAAGGTCGGCAATATAAGTGAAGAGATTTACGTTAAGTTACTAGCAAGTGAGCCCGGGTTCTTTCCTCAGTACGGCTGGAGTTACAATCATCCATCTCGCCCGTCAGCCACGTGACCTTCAGCCAATCAGAAGCTTGATGAATGCTGGCGACGATCGTTTCAACGGTTTCGTTTTAATAAGAAGGCTGTGAGGTTTGTTTTATTTTATATTTTTCTTGCGTAGTACTGCGAATTCATGACTTTAAACTAAGATGGAGATAATTTTGGCATACGGAAAACTTTACAATACTAACGAAAATAATGATTACTAAAATTAAAACGTAAATATATTTATTTGTAAATATAATATTAGCAAAATTTATTTTTGGTGAAATACAGCGGATTCACTTATTAGCAGCCATAGGCTATTAAATAAATCTGTAAAAATAAGTAAACTGCTGAGAGGAATTCTTTACGTTACACATAAGTTTTGTGTTTGTACATTGGTAGTATTGCATATGAAAGGAATAACGACGGATAGATGATTGATTGTTGTAAATCGCATGTTTTGTAGACGGACGGTCTAAGTGCGGACGGACGGTCGACTGACAGGCGAGACGGATGAACTCCAGCCCACGGTACATTTTATTTTCACTAGCGTGTCCAAAGTACAAC
>PNEQ01045789.1:13011-28032 GCA_003012365.1 Medauroidea extradentata
CTTCGCGGGCGTAAGCACAATAACCCACCAATTTTTTTTCGCTAAATTTTTGGTTACCCCGTTTTGACCCTCTTCCCTCTTTTGCCCCCTCCCCATTTCCCCAAATTTGGTTCTTTTGGCAGAAACTTCCGCGGGCGCACACACACCAACTCATCAAATATTCATCGCAAAGGGATAATTGGTGTAGAAACACCCAGAAGACGAGCAAATATAAATGTTTATTTACACGAATTATTGTTAAAATTTTGGGCTGGGAAAAGTAGCTTAGTAGGATATACTTCATGATAAATATAAACATAATTTAAATATAATTGAATGAGTTTACTTGTTTGACTAGTAAAATCAGCGGTGACATTTATTTGACGATACGTGCGGCCTAAAGTGTGACAACACGAAGTTAAAGAGTCTCGGAGATTACATAGTCCCAGTTTATAAACTTTGTCATGGTTAGGTAATTGGGAACTCATCTAACATGCAGTTTCGGTAACATCTCAAATCCAAGCTGTTTTTTTTATCTCGTTTTTCCATTATTTTCACTCAGTAGAAATTAGCGGCAAATCGAGAAGCGTCAGTTTTGCGTGGTCATGTATAGTATTGTGCGGGACTCAGTTCTGGTACCCTGGCTTGGGAATGTCATGTTGGTTTTAAGCAGGCCTAGATATCAGGGTGAGGTATGTTACTGGCTACGTGTTAGAAGACTTAGTTGGAGAAATTTATTGCTGTCAACCTCCCTCCTGCCAACCAATCCTGCTTCCATAAAACCTTACGTTCCCTGACGACTAGGGTCCCACAGCTGAATCCCGCACAGTACATAGGCCTTCAAGGTTATGTGGAAATTTTTAAAAAAATCTCTGAGCAGGCATATTGGCAAATTGACCATTGTTTCTCCAGACGTAAAAACTTGAGAACAATGAAATGTAGGCCTAGATGTTGTGTTTGTTGTTCACACGAAGTACGTAACGTAATAAAAAGTTCTCGATCTACAGTCACTGTCTGTAGTTACAGGAAGAATGGCTATTACACACCACGACTAGGAACTTTATTATTCTATCGCTGACAATTTACAGGACATGTGAAATTCGAAGTTAAAAAATTTATTTTCTTACGTAAGTAAAGTAAAGAAAACCGCGATGGTTTATACTATGTGTAGAGTTATAGGAATAGGCTGCTAGAAATTGTTCTGATTGAAGACAGTAATAAGGCAGCAAATATACTCTGCATTGATACCTACCGCATGCAAAGGTTGCCCAAATACTGCATTACACTGTAAAACAAATAGTACAAAGTTTCCAAATAAATATTTTACGTGACAGGTGAAATTTAGTACGTTAACCAACACATTATTGTTATTTTTGCAACACATTGTTGTTTTGAGTGAGAGATTTTGGTCAGAGCTTAACATCAAGGTCTTTAGCGTTGGTGAGCGGTGACACGAGTTGAATATTTTGGACAGCGCCGAAATGTGGGAGGGGTTGGGAGGATCGATGTATTCTTTAATAAGTCGTCCAGCACTATTCCCACATTCGAAAATCCGGGGACAGAGTCCCTCCGGGTCGCCTTGGTGGGAGGTGAATGGTCTGACGATTCGGTCATCGCGGCGCCTCTCATTGTTGTAGGTCATACACATATGTTCAATAATAAATATAAACATATATGTACAGGTAAATGTAAACATATATGTGCAGGTGAATGTAAACATACATGTACAGGTGAATGTAAGCATGAAATCCTAGTAAAATGTTTCGAAAGTCCATGTAAAAATTTTAAATTTAATTTAAGCGGAACGACGCCCGTAGATTGCGGCTGTTCATACATGTTTGCTCTAAATAATGCATGTCACGATGGCGGATGTAATCAGCGTTCATCTTGTGGTATTAATCGTTTTGCGCGCAAACAAATATATGATTAGCTACTAGCTATCGGCATTGTTTAGCAAAAGTCACTAACATTTTAAAGTATTAGTTCGTCTTTCCATGGAAATTTTCATTGATTTACTTATTGTAAGAACAGTAGTTATATTGGGAATGAATATCCAAAGGCAAGTTAAAAAAAAAATAATCGTTTACATTAACCATAACCACGGACCACAGTCAGTGAAGGAAAGGTTTTGACACGGCGGGATAAAATAAAATGTGCTCCCTTTTGATAACAGATAGTTTAGCTAGCTATCGCAGCAATAGTAGTCTTTTAGCTATAGATTTGCCTTGTTTTGTATTTGGCGTAGCAAGATTTTAAAGCATAAAATGTATAATCGTTATCGGAACTGTCTGTTAACATACTGCTTAACAGTACCATCTTGCGCAACAATCATAATATATCATAGCGCGGGATGGATTTTGTTCGAATTAAATTGCTACAGATGTGTGAAAGTTACATTTTTCTCGAATACAAAATTACACGTATTTGAAATAAAGTCCTTCCTCAGTGTTGTCTTCTACCACACTAGTCGGCCAACGTTATTTTTTGAAACACTGAAAACGGATCACTTTCTTTTTGAGTCGGGAGCAGCACAATGAATTGGCATTGTTAAAATTATCGATGTTAATTTCAAAAGTCACATCGTACACTGCGCAAAGTCATACACTGATGTCCTAAAATAATGCATGCTAATTTTTATCAGACGACTTATATAAACAGTTCTACATACCTGCTTATGAATTAATGTATACGGTAACATTTATTTACAATACCAGTTTACTGTATTAACATAATTTTTATGTAAATAATTGTAAAAATTGTAACACCGCGAAATGTAAACAAGGCTAATATCCTACGTAAGGACTACTAGCGCTCGGCAGTTGGCGGAACTACCGACGACGAAAAGTGAGTCACTTTCTCTTGCTGGAGGGCATGGCACCGTGTCCCTAACATTTTGTCCGTCTCCTTTTGTAGTTTTGTGACGCCATTATAACATTGCGATATCCTGTACGCAGTGTGAAATAACTGTTGGCATTCTCGTGCTTGAGGCATGCTGACAGTTACCCGAGTGAAGTTTCAAGTGTCCAATATATCACAAGAGCAACTTCTTGAGTTCTTTCTGGTTACCTAGCTTCGGACAGGGTATAGGTGTTTTTAGCAGACGAAACTAATCAATTAATTGACTAAGTAAATGTAAACAGCAGACATAACCAAAACAACATCAACGTGAAACTGCATTCACAGTATTCAAAATATGCAATAAAGAACACCAAATCAATATTATATAATGTAAATAAAGTAACATACAAAAATGTGATGCGGGTGTCACATTTAAAAAATAATTATCAAATGTATGAAATCTATACGTATAAATTTATTTATTTCCGCTATACCGCGATGCCCAAAAATTCTAAGTAGCTTTTCCATCTAAAGTTAAGTGCATTGTGTTACAATTATAAATTGTGCTTCTACGATAAGATACGATATCGACTAAACAACTAATAGACCAAGCAGTACTTTATTCAAATGCTAGCTGTCCCGGCATTCTTTGTAGTTCCCATTACATTTTTGCGTACCCCGTTTAGACCACCCCCCCTTTTTTTTCCTTCGTTCCAATATTTTTGCAGATACCTTTGCGCGCGTACCCACAATAACGCATACAAGTTTTTTTACTAAATATTTTAGGTACCCCATACTGCCCCTTTACCACATTTTGCATCCCCCTCTAATGTTTTAGACAGAAATGTTTGTAGATGAACAATCAACAACTCACCAAAGTTTCATCTCGTAATCGGATGACTGGTAACGCATAGAAGACGAACATTTGTATAAAATTAGATAAATGAAAATCTTAACTGCTATAATTGAGCTAACAGAGTTCAAGCATGTTGGTAACTCTGCAATATTATTCTGTGTGACAGGTATGTGAACTCTTAAGAGGGCGTGGTACATAATTAAACGCTAAAAACATTAATCTATAACTGTACGTTTCCTGAAGCCAATTTGCAAAAATTAAACAATAGCAATCCTAGACAATAGTTTTAGCGAACGTTTTAAACAAAATTGTTTCCGGTGTTACCAACTTCTTAGGCACAATCTCTGACGCCGGAACCTCATGCATTTATCTGCGGCGCAAGAAATCACACGTAACGAATGAGCAATTCTGGATAAATATTTACTCATAAAGTTGGCAAGTACCATTAACTAGGATTGTCATTGAGTATTTTATCCATATTGACTTCGAAAAAAGCGTAGAAATCAATTGATGTTTTCAGCGTTTATTTATCTACCACACACTCTTAACATTTCAGCAGCAGCAGTTCACTCTAAATAAGAGTCGGTGAATAACTACTTATTGCCAGTGGTATTCCAATGGAGTAGTTTCAACAAATTTAATATACACCGATTGAGTTTTACAATACGGAAAATAACTTCATTACGATCACATTGTCTATACCGGAATATTCTGCATTGGCTAGAATTTAGATACGCATACCACACATCTCTTTCGTGTAGAATCTCAAGAAGACCAGAGGCCTTGCTTGTCTCGTTGTGACACAGAAGATGTATCTAACTGAAGTGCGAAAGAAGGGTAGGAAATCTAGTTACTCTTTAAAAGGATTCATTCACACGTACTTACATACTAAAATTGAATTACTTCGGGAACGTAATTGGATGAAAATCCAATTGCTCCTTTGTTAAAAGGAACTGAAATTGATAGAATTATTTAGATATGCGTACAAAGTAGGATTGTTCTGTGACATACTCATGAAATTACAATTCTTGCTTCTTGGGAATTATAATATATACTTCGACATTCTTGGTGGAGTGAGATGAGCCAGTAATATTACTTTAAATGTGTTACGGAGTTGATGAAAATTACTCTTGGTTACTTAGTTCATCTTACATATTTGTAACTCTTTCTAGGAAAGCTCATTGTTTAAAAAAGAGTGCGTTGTTTTATTTTCAACAGTGAGCGTTACGATACTGCTAACATTGGAGCACTCATTACATTGTAACGAAATTTTTTGTACTATGAAGTAAGTCCCGCGTTTGAGAAATAATTTTATCTATGTTAAATTATGTCCTCACAGAGGTAAAGGTTGAACAATAGTGAACGAAGTTACAGCAGAAATGAAAGGCTTGCTTTATAATTACAAATATTTAATTGAAATTATATTTTAAAAGCGAAAATGTGTGGATTTAATTTTTAAACAATATATATATATATATATATATATATATATATATATATATATATATATATATATATTTATTTATTTATTTTTTTCAAATAAGATTCAGAACTTTGGATCAATTAAAAAAAATCTAATTGCTACAGCAAAATATCCAAATCTAGATACCAAATAGTTGAGTCCAGTGTGCTACCAAACTAACTCTCGTAGCGTAATCGAATTGTCATTTAAACTTGAAACAAAATTTAGATGTGGTTCTGTAAATATGGATAAATTCTCAGAAAATAAAATAAGTTAAAGATATGATATTTATAAGCAACGGCAACTAGCTCTTTAATAGCGGTGTATACGAGATCAATCAGGGCTTTCTTCTTGAGAATTTCGTATGAATAAATGATGATTGTTTATTATAAACTGGACCTAACTCAAAATCGAACTAAATTAACGACGCGTTCATCAAACTTCTGCGCAGACGTCGTAGCTACTTCCCCACTGCACATAACTCAGACGCAAGCCGTACGTTACTCATCGTTGATGATGAATTCATTCAGGAAGATCGCGGTCACGCTGGATACAGAACTACTTCACTTAAACGTGTTCAGTTTTATGGATCAGTTATACGAGCTACGAACTAGTTCAGATCGCAGTCTATTGTCGTTCAAAGTAACTGGTTTCATACGTAGTTTCGAACGACATATCCTAGATGCTTTTCTGCTATTGGCTGCTTGGAGTAACGATCTGTTTCACAAAAATGTCTGCTTTTTGGTCCGACATTTTTCACTCGTTAAATAATATTAACTTTTGGTGTAAAATAAATATTTCCACTTTACACACAACAGCAGCATTGCAGTTGAATGCAATATGATAGTTATAAAGTCACGGATGTTGTGTGTAAATGTGATAATAATTAAATGTGATACATTTATGGTTCCAAGTTTGTTGAGGTTAAAAAGTTCAATGTGTCTTTTTTCTATTTAGTCGTGTAACCTCGCAAACATGATTAGCTGCAAACACGAACAAAGATGGCTGCCGAATGTATTTAACTGAACAGATTAAAGACTTCTAGTGTGACCGCGGCTGAACTCTCAGTTATTGTAGTTCGGTTCTTGTCCCATCCTCTGGAAAGTCCGGGACGATAGTAAGTTCGATGTCGAACATCCTCAACGGTCTCGTCGGGGAACCTTTCGTCACACGACCGTATTCGTTCACGGTCAGAACGTTCCTTTTTTTCCCTTTTTGTTCTAGAGCTGAAAATTCTTCACACGTGTTGTTGATTTCCAAAAAGCATTGCTTCTTTGCCATGCCGGGGAGTCGAAAAAAAAACCCCGTCATTGGTCGTACCAAACTGATTTAATTTATATAGTCTACGATAACCCACTGCTGTAGTTATCTAAAATATTATTCATTTTACAACATTATCTTAGTAACCATATTAACCAGTACGAAGTCACATTAAAACAACATAATTATATACAACAAAACTGTCCGTGCGCGAGGTCTCGCCTATTAAAATATTATATTATATTTGAATTTATATACAGTTACGAATGATTAATGAAACGAATAAACTGACGTGGAATATTTGTATGGTTTAACATGCTGCTTCAAGCCCTGATTTTTACTAAGTGATAACGATATGTGCTTTATTGTTTTACATTCTTATTTAAGGACTGGTGTGTGTTTTCTAGACTAATTCAATAAGGGAGCTCTAAGCCTTAAAATTCATAATTTTGTAATCATACCAAACACTGATCAACTCTTACGTATTACATCAATAGCAATTTCCCATAAATTATACTTACATTTTTCGTTTCCATAGTTTTCGTACAAGAGCATATCAAAGCATCGATTAGACTTTTTTCGCTACTAAACCAAAGTATAAAGTATTCAAAATATACAAACGAAGTAATTTAGAATGAAGTAGTCTGTCCCGGAAGGCCTACAATTCTCTGCTTACTTCCTCGTGTCCACCACCGCACTCTTGCACTTAAGGTGGCCGTCTGCCCAGGCTACTGAACGGCGTGCAGAGCTTCGGCCGTTACACAGGTATTCGAAAACTGATCAGCGTTGGTAAGTGATGTCTACTGTGTTATTTTCGTAGATAAACATTGTGGACGCACGTTTACTGGTCTATGAGAATAAACCTTCCAAACACGCTGCACGCAGTCCGAGCGCCAACCATGCGGCCGCCGTAGGTCTTCTGAGAAATATTCTCCTCAGGTCGTCTAGACGTCCTGTGCTACCCTTCCTTGCTCTCGTCGATCCCTCGGCAGTCACTCAACTCGGCAATACAACCACTCAGAAACTCTAAATCAAGAACTCAAGAAGGAATCAAAAACTTTTGGACTGTGGGAAGTTTTTCTTATATTCTTGCGAGACAATTTCTGGAACGTTCTCCCAGCGACCAATCAGAGACCACAAATGGCTTGTCTCTAATAGTCTAGAAGTGTACATTCTATCGTTCTTGGCAGACGGTGTAAAATTTTACATCTGGTTGGCTCCGCCTGGTGAAGACCTTGCTTGCTTGTGATCATAGGCGCCAATCCTGTGTGGTGAGACACACCACTGGGATATCAATTACAAGACTGGCAGTCATTCAAGTCACACGCCCTAGGGTTGTGGAGATAACGCAGCGAGTCCAGAGTTGCCAATTTGGGGATTTGTCACCAGATATGCTGATTTCAGAAGACTGCCTGGTGGCCAAATTTTGTAATTGCGACATGTCAGAAACGTTTTGTTTTCTGCAGATATCTGTGGACAGCTTGATGAATAACAGGGCAAAGGTATTTCCTGTCACCAATTAGCGTCCGTTTCCTTTCATTTTTAGCGACTAAGACTGCCAAGTCTTCTGGTTACGAGCAGTAACAGAACATTCAGTCTGTTATTGGTACTGTCGAGAGACACAGTTGTAACATACCAATTTTCTGTTAGTTTAGCAGACGCAATATCGCTCTCTCTACTCTGTAGTGTCGCTCTAAGCGTACCAGTAGCTTGGTGTCACTGCTTTTGGGTTACAAAACTTTACGTCATCAGAGATACTTTATTTTATACCGTTTCCAGCTGAAACTGTGTAGCGTGTTACCATGCATATTTCCTTAACTCCACCCTACCCTTCCACTGTCCAAGTAGCTACTGTATCAATTCAGGTAACTTCTGTTTTGTAAAAACCCAGCGATAGTAGCACATTAAGAAACATATGTATAATATACATTAGCAGTATTTATCATATGACTAACAAAAATTTAGTATAACGATACTTAATTTCGAATGAAGTTTGCTGGAATTTCTGTCTGGTGACTTTTGAACGACGATTTAGAGACTTTCTATGAGAAATATTGCCAACACTGCGGGCCGCCGTATATCGAGCTCCTGCAGCATTTTACTAAACTGTCGTAACGGCCCGTTGAAAAATTTCAGTCTGGTAGCTCGTCGCGTCTGTGCGTATGGAATGAGAAGAAACAGAAATATATAAACAAGGGGAGAGGAGAAGGAACTTGTGCGCGCGTGTAATATCATGACACTGTACCAATTGTAGCAAAAAATAATGCAACAGTAAAGCACCGAATTTTGAGCTAAGCGAGGTCCCTCCTGGCTAATGTTTGTTTTTAATTACATGTGCTCTGCCGGGTCGTTTATAGCTGTAGCTTCGGAATCGATTGTGCCGGTGACAATGAAACATAGCCCAATGTACGAAAATACAATAAACTTCATTCTGAAGCAAATAGCACTTTGATATCTCGACTGATTCGATGGTTTTGGAAGAATAATCGAAAACACATTTCAAGTCTTTTCACCTCCATAGTTAAATACTTTCTAAAAGTCTTGGAGTTTTATTATATATAGTTGAATACGTATTTAATTAATGCAAAAATCCCGATGGTAGCTCATTGGGTTTCAGCTCTGCAGACGATTAATACAAAACACATTTCCCCCCATTGTACTCTTCGGGAGTCGAATTTCGAAATATCGATAAACAACTTCGTGGGAATTTACATCAACATCATTTTGAGGTAAAAAGCAACTATATAACCCGAAGGGGGTCGATAGATATCGATAGTTAATCGACAACACATTTCAGGCCTTTCACCCTCATAAAGGTTGAATTTCGTAAAACCCTTAAACTGGCTAATGTGCTTCTTTATGATCGACACATTGATGTAAAAGTCGCGACTATAGGCCGTCGGATTTGAGTTATGTACACGAGTCTTATAAAACACATTTTACCACTTTTCATCCCCTTAGCGGACGAATTTCGGAAAATCCCGTCTTAGTGCTCGCCTCCAACCTAACGGGTACCCACACAAAAATTTTCTCATTTCTAGGTCCAGCGGTTTGGGCTGCAGTTGACTTCAGAACTGGTATGCATTTGTAATCCGTAAAAGTCACTATAGGAAAGTAAAGCGTAGGCCTATTTATGTCTTGAAGGCCTACACATATTTTTTATACTAAATAGATAGTTAAACGACTTCAAGTCAACAGGTGTGAGAATAGGCTCGTTTTCGACGGAAATACCTTACTCAGTTTTCCTTGTCCGCCTTAGAACAACTCAATTTGAAATTCTGTCTTCTTCATAAAACGCAGTGTTTGGTGTGGACGTGTTAGTTTGCACTTCATCAAACCTGAGACGAGTTAATGTCGTCCAGACTTGTAAAATAAAGCAGAGGACACAATCATCAAGGTGTGAATTACATCCCGCCGATATCGTGAAGGTTCTTATCGGCTTAGCCTGCATTAGCTAGATCGCGATAGTCTCCTATGTTTTCCTTGTACAGAAATCTAAATGGCAGACCGCTGACTTGAGAACACATTATTACGTAGTGCGGGTATTTGAGAACTTATATTACTGGGTAACTACTGGACCTCTGCATCAGGTAAGCTCTTCTTTTAAACGGGCCAGTACACCAATTATTTAAAATGTTTTAAAATGTTTCACATTTGTAAGATATTTGGTTTCTTTGTAGACATGTATTGTGAGTATTTTTTTTTTGCAGCAATGAGATTTATAGCAGTTTTCATAGTTTTTTTGTAAAATGCCATGTTAAAGTCCAAATTCGCATGAAACGGTTTTACACAAGAAAGGGAAACCAAACTGACTTATGAAAATGAAAGAATTGAGACTGAGGGACATACCACGGCAGGCTACGTGAAGACATGTATAGAAACCACATTGTTTTTTTTTTCTTGTATTTTTTTTTAATATTGAAAGTTGACATATTTTTTAATTTATTTTATAATAAGTAATTTATGTGTATGTATGTATGTATGTATGTATATATATATATATATATATATATATATATATATATATATATATATATATATATATATATATATATATATATATATATATATATATATATATATATATTCCGTAGCACGTGACACTGTTCTTCAGTGTGAATTATTTAACTTTTTTTTACAGTTGGTTGGTTTTCCATTGTAGTACATAAAAGTTTCTGGCAAACTTGTATTTTGACGTGACACTATACAGAAACTACGTAGGAGAAACAGTTTTTATTACTGTAAAAAATTAGTCTCAATATACGTCTACAAACCAAACCATATCATGTAACGTGACTGTAAAACTGAACGATTTGGATGTGATGGTAGGTGGGGTGGGAGGTGGAGGGAACAAAGGCATCCCCAAATATTTTTACCGTTTATGTGAGTGAAATTATTTTCATTGTAAAGTATTCCCCTGACGTAATCACTTGGCGCTGTAATTTCCACCGTCGTAAATTTCTCGTGAGAACTTCATCGCTCCGTGAAAGTGTGTGTTCGTGGAAATGACAAACATTAATCTTTAGGTTTGTGAGAGTGTTTGTATATGTGTAGGGTATACATATACATAGAGAGAGAAAGAGAGAGAGAGAGAAAGATGGGGAGAGGTTAGAAGTGTTCGTTTGCGTTGATCATGTAGTAGTTTTTAAAAAGTTTTTAATTCATAGTAGATATCTGGAAGAATGTATAACATAGGTACTCATATTAATATTTTACTTAAGGCTGGGTTTCAGTCACCATAGTGAATGTTATTACTTTTCGTATTTGTTTGGGATTCTAAGAAGAAAAAATGTTAAATATGAGATTACACCTCAAATTCTCTTTACATTTCGATACAGTATATGCCATGGGATTTATCTGTTAACATATAATTACGCCGCAATCTGTGTGGCAAATTTTTGTATATACATAATTTGCCCGACAAATTGTGACCTAACTATACATTACTAGCTCAATTGCCATGCTGGTATTGTAGCTCAAGGTAAATAGAATTTGTGGTTTAGTCGCTGACTTAACATTTTTCTTCACAGAATTACAAAAAAAAAAAAATCAATATGACTGGAATCGGGCTTTAAGAGTCATGTGTACCTGGCACATGGACGGTATACCGTGAGACGCGTATTATTATTTACGCGAAACCCTGTACATTGTTCTTGTTGCGGTTATCTACGAACAGGAAAAAAAACACTTGGAACTACATTTATTAGTTTATAAAAATTCAGCACACTTGTTAGAAACCATGATTTCAGCTCCCCTCAAAATGGCTAACAACTGCTTTTTTTAGACTGATGTAATTTCGAAAGTGCCACCCGCATTCGTAAAACGCAAAACGAGATGCGTGTGTTGGCCTTGACTTCAAACTATCCAATATTAAAGTGTTAGGGTCACTGCACAACTTCCTAAAGGAACTAAACTACAAGGAAAACCTTGCACGGCAGTTTGGCGCGCTGTAAATAGAGGCGATATGCTTCTCGCTGAGCGTGGTACTGTGACTCTTATCGCTCCGCTGTTCCCAAGCGGTAACAAACTGGCATCAATATTTGTGACTCGAAAAAGGATAATTGCATTCCTGCTCGCTCTTCAGGCATTCTCGAAAATTCGAACCGAAAAAAAAAAAAAAAAGTCAAACTTAAAATTAGTTAGTTTTGAACTGAAACATACCTAAAATCTACTAGTCGTATTGCTTCGTGAAGTTCTGTCTTATCGAGTTTTTAAAAACGTTACGAGTGGTGTAAATTTTAAACTCCTGTCACGGTGACGAATGGCGTCGCCGTAAAGGTTGAAGCGACAGCTGTTATCGCCAGGCTCTGACTTGTCACCAACAAAAATAACCTTTCTGGCGTGAGATAATGTACAGAATGTTTGGTAATTACAGGTAAAAACGAAATAGGTATGTCGAGGACGATGAAACAAGCAAATATTGTTAAAAAAACATAAGTCTGGAAAACGACGGGTTTCCCGTTACGATGAATGGACGCGTGAAAACATGGCAAGGTTTTTATCTGTGGGGATATTTGAAAGCTTTGGTGTATGCCAGCCCTGTTGATAGTGTCCACGGACTCATTGCGGATGGTTGCCACTGCATTCGGAACACACCTGGAAAAAACGTGTACGGGCATCGATGCGAAGACAAGCTGAAGCCTGCCTTCACATGAACGGCGCCCGTTTCATACACTTGTTGTAATGTCTTAGTCCACATGTGCAGCATTTTGACGTTTTGATCCTCGGGGACACTGGTATTATAGCGATCCTGTCGTAATGTGACATATTGGAAAAACCATTGGTCTCCGGAACTATGTTTATTAGCATTATTTTCTTGCTTCATCGTCCTCGACACACCTATTTCGTTTGTACCTATAACTATCAAACATCCTGCACATGGGTTTTCGGCCTGTAATGTGTCACCTAGAGCGTACGCACGCAATCTGCCAACGCACTTGATTCATGTTTTCATGTTATTCATGATTTATTCTGCTCATTAGGCATCCTTCCACCAGAATAAGAAGAGGAGCCACTGATTTTTGGTGAAATTACTGTGTACCAATGTGCTTCAATGACTTTAGTGCATATCTTCTTTGTGATCAGTTATTGAATGTTTTAACTTTCAACCTCTTCAGGTTTACAGGCGTGTATTGAGTGACGCAGTAACCTTGGCACAGGCAAATGAACGGCGTCTTTTCACAAAGTCAAGCTGCCAATAATCATGAAGCAGAGGTACAAATATGTATGTCAGTCTTGAAACAATTTTGTGCAACATTTTTTTTTTCACCAAAAAATCAGCGTGTCCAAGAATAAGAATAATTAAGGGGTGTGGCACAAGACACGATGTCGAGCGAACGACTGGAATTTTCAATCGTCTATAAAATCTAAACTACTCATCATAAATAGATAGGATTTTTTTTTCAAGTAGATGTTCTATTAGCGGACGTTTATTTATATAGCACCGTGCGGTAGCATGTTTTGCTTTCGAATAAAAATTAAATACGGTATTTAGAAAAACAAGGGATTGAAATCACAAAATCCATATAAATGGAAAGCAGTAGTTTTTATAATTTTTAGTACGAATTTCAAAATTATTCACCTTCTGATTTTAAAATAATTTTACTCTCCGAAAACCTCTGCGCGAGTGGTTTACGGTTGGTAAAATTATTTTAAAATCAAAACGCATATATTTTTAAATTTCGTTTATTATATAGACCTAGATATTACCGTGCTAAAAATTATATAAAAAAAGTACTGTTTTCCATTTTTATGGATTTTGTGGTATCAATCCCTTATTTTTCTAAATACAGTTTTTAATTTTTTAATCGAAAGCAAAGCATACTACCGCACAGTACTATATAAATAAACGTCCGCTAATAGAATATCTACTTGGCGAAAAATATCCTATCGAATTATGATGAGTAGTTTATATGTTATCGACGATTGATTATTCGAGTCGTTCGCTCGACATCGTGCCTTGCCAGACCTCTTAAGCACTACAGCGGTCCTCGTGACCTAAGACCTCACCACGAAAGTACTGAAACACGAGACTCGCATTCGGGAGGAACAGGTAATGCTTGGTCTTACTGCACTGGTTTCCCGTGATTGTCCGAAATCACTCTTGGCGAATACTGGGATGGTTCCTCTGTGCATCTATGACAGCTTCCTTTCTGGATCTCTGAGCAGCTGGTTTTGTTTTGACCCTGCCTCGACAAGACGTTAAGAGTGAGTGATAGTCACCATCTTGAATTTTTGTATTTTGTGTCATAACTTTTCTTCTGGATATTTTTTGTAATTTCAACCTAACTACGGAATATAATACATACTGATAGGATTTTAGACATTTTTGTCGCTACTGTTGTTACTTATAGAATTGCAGTTATAAATTTCCTATTACTTTCTTATCTGCAATTCGATCTGGCGTCTAAAATGCTATCAATATGTATTCTATTCTGTAGTTAGGTTAATGTTACAAAAATTCACCCAGAAGAAAAATTATGACACAAAATACAAAAATTCAAGATAGTGACTATTACTCACTCTTAAGGGGCCCGCCTCGTGGCACATGTGTTTGTGTGAGTGAGGTATGGTGCTAAGGGCGACGTCGTATGGGCCATACAACGGTGCGTCGCCTCTACGCTTAAGGCGTGCAGTCTTCGCGAAAAAAACAACTTTCCTATGGGACTTTAAGTGGTGACCCTATTGTTTTATTTACGAAATCACTTTACTAAAGTCCAATGCACTACCCTTCAGTGGTTTCACATGTATTTGGCTAGTATATTTTCCGCTATAGCAGCCTGAAAACTCCGTTTTGACCCATTTTGACGCCCCGAAAAGGGGATTTCTGATATGCGTGTTGTCTTGAAAGTCAGTAGCGGCCGGTGATATTAAATTGTGGGTGTTCACACAATTATGCGAACGCCGAACACACATGCACAATCACAAAAAAAAAAAAAAAGATATCCTACCTTACTGCATTCTTGAAGTTCGTTTTGGAGTCAGGTAATCTGTGTTGGTGCGACACCGTAGCTTTTCTAAATGAGGCTGATCAGGTCCTAAATCTTTAATTGCTGACTTTTCCTCGTACGTACGTAAGTTTTCTGTTCGCTAAAATTGTTTGCACGGAATTCATAATGGCAGTTTT
>PNEQ01045790.1:0-14920 GCA_003012365.1 Medauroidea extradentata
CATGCATCCCGCTGTTTCTAACATCATGCACACATACGTGTTGTAGATTGTTATTACTTGGTTTTTCATTTACAATTTAATTATACTAGCATTCGTCTACTAAACTTCGCCGTTTTTATGACTAGTTATTTAATAAAATAACACCCATATCGAAATTTCGCGTAATTACAATCTAAGATCCATCCTTACTCTTTAAATACATATTTCCCAAAATCCAATTTACGTACTGGTAACTACAGAATCTGCTCCGCCGCGAACGTCGAATTTGCTGCTTGGAACCACATGTATCACGCCCTCTTAAAGGTGTTTACTGTGGAATGCCATTACAGCTATGGTTAGAACTCATCACCAGACGAGTCGTACACGTAGGCTAGTTCAAGGTCGCGGTCACACAGGACACTGAAGTAGTTCACTTTAAACATGTTGAACTACACGCACAGTTACATGGTGTCTGAAATAGTTCAGATAGTGTTTCAACTCGCTTTGTAGACGGTATTTGGGATTCTGCGTTTTGTTTTTGTTAAACTTCCAATAGGAACATTTCGACTGTCAGTTATTGACGGTTTTCCCTGCTGCCTCATGTCTCATTGTCATTTTGATGTTGCTCGTTATGACGGTATGTTGGTTATAGAACACAAAATGTTGGTAAGCCTAATTTGCGAATGCTATCCAAAGAATTTGAAAGAAGTTTGCAAATAGTTTTACTAAGTTTAACGTAATTAAAAATAAAACTCCAAGTTATCTGTTTTCCTGCTTGTTATAATATGGCGGCGATTTGGGGTTTTGCAGTTGGTAATTAGTCATTTGTAGCTTTCGGTAGTTGACAAAACGCACAACGCAAAACATCGCATGTTACTGATTTCGTGCTCAAAATCGAGCCACGTGACCATTTTGTTGCCAAAAAGTGCCAGTTGGAACACTGCTTAAGCTATTTTCACAATTGAGCGACGAGCGTCAGCCAATCAGAGCCTTGAAGCAAGCGACGGGCGTCGAGAACATTGCACGAGCGGCAGACATTGGATTTGACTCTCATCGCTGGCGATGGATGCTAAGAAGAAGAAGAGCTGTTTAAATTTTGACCAATTTTGACACGTGCACATCTATTTTTCAGGTTAGGAGGAAGTTAAAAATTAATAATATTCTAATAAAATTATATTAAATTACCGGTATTTGTGTAAATTAATGTACTCTATTGCAAAAGTTCGTGGGAAAATAACTAATATATTTATCTTATTTAATTTTTCGGTAGAAAATTTAACCTATACTTTCTGTTTGATAATTATTTATTTAATTTGGTGCAAGCATAGGCAGATCATAATTTCCTTATTTACCGTTCACGTTACTTAAAAAAAACTTTTACAGTTGCTAAGTTATTTCTCTGGGTAAAATATGGCAGCACAAGTTCGTGTCGTCAGCCGCCGGCGATATTTCTTCGCTCTATTATGAACACGCGGCAGTAATTCGTCGTGGACTGCAAGCGTCGGGCGTATCGCACCGCTGTATTGTGAAATCCGCTTTAATGTTTCCAATCAGCCGTTTTGATTTTCTACGTGAAAACTAATTACCCCCCTCCCCCTCAGCCGCCGCGGCCCCACACCCTCCCAGCAAGTTTCCGTTACACCCTTCGCCATTACTACCCTCGCAAACTCCTGGCTTGCGAAAATAATTTATCCTTCTGCAAGAACGGACGGGATGGCTAATTTAATGAGGGCAAGCAGAACGCGACTTCCCCTTTCCTCCCTCCCCCGCGATAACTGTTCCCCCTCTTGTCCCTGTGCCAACACGCTACCCCTAGTTCATCCAGACGGGGGTCGCCATTTTAATTCTTCTTGTCCGATAAGCTTCACAATGGTTGCTCATAAAAGTTTGCCCGTCGCACCCGCGTCGCATCGGACAAAAGGAAAATTTTGAGTTCATGAAGGCTGCTTTTTAGCTCGCACGGTTGCACGCAGGAAGGCGACTGTTTATAATACGGCTGTCTGCGAACTTCAGCGAGAGAGAAGTTTAATTAAACCAACAAAATATTGGTTCAAAGTGTTTCAAAAGAGGTCTACGGTTCTGTGCGTTGTCAGATGTATTGTTTACTGAACAATTCGAGATGGAAACGTTTGAGTTTTTGTAACTTTCAAAATATAGAGTTGTGTAGACCGTTATTTGAACATATTATTTAGAAGTACTCGCTCGGAGTGTGGGTAGGTATGCGTTGTGTTAACGCGGCTCAGTTGGCCCGGCCCCCCCCCTTAAAACATAATTATTTTATCCTTTCAACAATTGTTCTTTATTTAAGTACTACATTAAATTTTTGAAAATAATATATATTTTTAATTAGTGTATAAAATTTTTTTTAAGTAACACAATTTCTTAAATTAGTATATTACATTTTTTTAAACTAGTAGAATTTCTTAAAGTAGTAAATTAAATTTTTTGAAAATAATACAATTTCTTATAGTAGTATATTATTTTTTTGTATATAGAACAATTTTTAAAGTAGTATATAATTTTTTTTTAAATAATACAGTTTATTAAAACAGTGTATTAAATTTTTTTTTTGGTTAGGATATGCGTACAATAGCACAGTTTTGCGCCTTAAAATACAAATATTTCCTTGGCGAGGGCTCCCCGGACTCCTCGTTTTTTAGTTGGGCGAAGGTGAAGAGATTTTGGTCAGCACTTGACGTGAGAATGGAGCTGTGCTGAAGAGACGAAGGGGGGGGGGGGCGGGAGATCCCCGAGAAAACCCGCCGGAAACGGCACTATTCCCATATGCGAAAATCCGGAGACGAACCCCGCCTGGAATCGAGCTCGGGTTGCCTTGGTGGGGGCGAGTGCTCTAGGCACTGTGTTCCCTTTTGATTTGGGGTGTGAGTATATCCGCTTTTTAAGGTAATCTCCTCCCCCACAGTCACAGAGCTGGATCCGCCCCTGGTTAAGGGTGTTCTTCTTTTACGGGATACTGCTGAACTGGTTACCAATATACAGGATGTATCAGTACATTGGTTACAAACTTTCAAGAGACATAGAGTACACTCAGTCGATAGTAAATAACATAGCAATGTATGGTAGGAAATTCTGTCCTGGCGCGGTAGTTACGACACAAAACACACGAAAGAAAGAACCCGAACAAGAGGAGAAAACATGTTTATTATTCTTAATACAGCAAAAACTAAGCAAAATATCATAAAGAGACATCTATCGTCATCACCAGACAAATTCTTTCCAGCCTTTGTGCTTTGTTAGGATCAGTAAACATGTTTTCTCCTCTTGTTCATATCCTTTCTTTCTTGTGTTTTATGTCGCAGGAAAGTGTTTCCGACCATTCGTTGCTATGTGATATCCCATCGTCTGTCTCTCCTGAAAGTTTGTATAACCTCTGTACTGATACATCCTGTATGTAATAGTAAGTACTCTTATCGCAAAACCAGGCTTCAGTGTTTTTATAAATACGTCGCGCCTATTGGAAACATGTTTTCGAGGCTCGCTGCGTACTTTGAAGCCCTGACGCTAATAAGAATGATTAATTTTATTCAATGAGGCTCAGGCCGTGTCTCAATTTAAATAGTACCTTGTTGAAAGAGTACTCTTCCGCATAACACTAAGAGAGATAGCTCTTGTTTGTTCTCCAGTTGGGTCGATTCTCTCGTCAGTTGGTACGATGTTCTCTCGTATTTGTAAACAAACAATGCAAAGGTTACAAGTGCGTAAATTTTATTAATACAAGTTTTAAACATATTAGGAATACATTTGTGGGCAAGGACGCCCATCTTATAGATTGTAAAAAAAAGGGGGGGGGCAAGATCGTAATATATGTCTATGTCAACAGGAACTGATACAGTTTGTATATAAATTTGTAGCCACTGGTATATTTCGACACATGAAACCACGTTAATTACGAAACTTATCAAACTGCAAATAGGCTAGTTTGCTATACGTTTTATTAAAATAAATAAACACATTGTGAAACATTTGTTAAGGAGGTGGCTCAGGTCCCACCCTACCCTGCCTCCCTCCCCGATTCAAATAATAATTTTTAAACTTAGCAGCGTCGTATTTCAAGCGGGGAATAGCTGTTTACACGACGTGTTACCAGATTTTTTAATTTTGTTTATTTAAACACATATTAGGGCCGAAAATGTTAGCTGAGTTTCTCGCCTTATGTAACTGTTCATTGTAAATAATTACTTATGAATAAATATTGAAATATTTGCAATACATTGCGCACGTTACTTCAGTAACCTCAAACCACTGTTGTAATCAAGATAGCGTACGCCAAAATTGAACAAACAATAAGTAATTTAGCTAATAAAAAATATGTACTCACCCTGGACGACACGCAAAACATTGGCCAAATTAAAACTCATTTTCTTAACATTTGTATTTTTTTAAATTGTGTGCGCATTCAAATTTAATATCATTAAATGGGCTCATAAAGTTTAATTAGATTATAAAGTTAGTTGCAATAATGTCGTCATAAAACCTGTTTTGAGTGGTTGACAATTTGGATTTAGAAAATATAGAATGCATTCTAAACTAAAATAAAATATATTTAATACATTGAAAGATGAAATGGCCGCAATTATGACGTCAATAAGATGCCACATGCATGGGATTAATAAAATTGAATAAGTTAGTTCTTGAACATAAAAATAATAAATTCGTTGCGTGAAAGGGCGTGTATAAAAAAAGAACAGGTGCTGGTTGCTTTGTAATATTATCGACATTATAACTTTTAACTACAGGTTTATTTTTTAGTTTTAGAGTATGGTTTGCTGGAACGTGCATAGTATTCAGGGGTAATTTTTGCAGGCTTTATACATCACAATCACAATTTTTTTGTGTATTATAAATCAGTGGTGAACATGCATAATTTTTTTTTTAAATATGTGAATTGCGCCACCGCAAGGGAATAATATGATTACACAAAAAGTTTTTTTTTTTCTCCAGGAAGTGTGAACTGGCCTATAGTATTTTGCATATAAAGTGTTAATGACATATTTTCTCAATATATGCTATTATACTAAATACCGGAAAAAAATCATGAGTTCACTGACCTTTAGACTAACGTATAATAATATCTGTGTACTTAAAGCAGATAGCAGCTGCTCATTGGCTGCTCTCTGGCACAGTGAAACCATATTATTGGGCCTGCATTTTTTTGCTTCTTTATTATTGACTCATGGTCCTCCAGAAGACGTCAGATGGACGGAGTTATGCTAAGGTTTAATTCTACTACAGGTTAGAAAGAAAATGTGTTTTTTTATGGAAGAGTTTGGCACAGGGAAAATTTCTGCCGTTAGTTTTGCTGCAACGCATGTGGACCAGAAAAATACGAAACTGTTGTAAAATTAATTTTTAATGGGCTTGGAAATGACAGAAGACATTAAAATAAATTTTAAAGTGAAAATAAACCAATTTAGCATTTTGGATTATCAACTTTATGTAACTTAAAATTCAGGAAATCTCTGTGATTGGTCAGTTGCACCCATTAACGATACTAGCGCTCAATTTTCCCTGTGACAAACTTTTAAGGGCGTTGGACCCGTAAAATTTAATTTTTTTATATTTGTGCCAAACACCGTTCAAATTTTGCACATCAGATAACACGTCGTTTCCCCAAATAAAAAAAATTAGGCCCAATAGTTTTTGCAAAATCACTCATCAAAGTCACGAAATGGCCATTACGGTGCAGCCAAAATCAAAAAAAGTAATTAACTAATGAATTAAAAATTACGGGAACTGATAGTCAGTGTATCAATGCATTTCATGACATGTTTGACAAAAGTTAGTTTTGAATATTTCAGTAGTAGCCGAAAGTCAAATTTATGCAAAAATTTACTCATTTTCATCAATTTTTAAAAAATACAAAAATATATCGCTTTGTGTTTACAAAAGTCTCTTGAAGTAGTTCACATCATTAAGTATCGATATGAATTATCTTGTTTCTGCAAGTTAATTACTTTTTTATTATTTTGGCTACACCGCAACTGCCATTTTGTGACTTTGATAGGTGATTATGCTAAAACTATGGGCCCTAATTTTGTTTATTCGGGGAAATAACATGTTATCTTATGTGTAAAAGTTGAACAGTGTTCGGCACAAATATAAAATTTTGAATTTTTACGAGTCCAACGTCCTTAACATTGATCTTTCTAACCTGTTGTAGCAACGAGCTATATAGTAAACATAGAGGGGCGGAAACAGCAATCTCCAAGGCTCTGAGATGAAGCCCAATTGAACGTGGTATTTTGACCCTAGATAAAATGGCCGACTCTTAGCCACACTACTGTTTGCCATGTTTTCTAGGGTCAAAACATCCGTTCAATTAGGCTTCACTTTGGAAGTGTTTCCGCCACTCTATGTTTACTATATAGCTCGTTGTGTTGTAGAATTAACCTAAGAGATCTAAGAGACAACAAACCAACTAACAATGTCAATAAAAGTGAGATTTTGGCAACATCTGTTGTCTATGGACTGATTTAACTCTAAAAAGAACAAGAACACCTAAACTGCAGTTTGTTGATATCTATGGACACATGTTGTTGTTACATATCATACAATCAACTTCAATGGTCAATATTATTATCCTCCTTGTTCTGTGGTCAATATCATGGAAACGTGTTTTTGTTGTTGCGTAACTCCGTCCAGATATAAGTCACGCATCTAACGTGGCGCAGCAGTGGTAAAACGCTCGCCTCGCATTCGGGAGGACCCATGTTCGATCCCCGGCTCTGACCATCCTGACTTAGTTTTCCAGGGTTTCCTTTAATCACACCAGGCGAATGCTTGGATGGTTCCTTAACAGGTCCTGGCCGACTCCTACCTATTTCCCCTTCCCCCCACCCCCTGCCACGTTTTTCCTCAACCAAGACAATGTACTGCGCTAGGGAACGTAAGACGTCCAAATAAAAATAAAATAAATAATTATTGCGAAAATTATATGAACCTACAGTTGTTTTGACATCTTGCTTGTACCCAAAAGAAAACGCGAAATCTTCGGGTCATTTTGAGTAACTTTGTACAATTTCGGCGTAATATTGTGCCAGTTTGCGTTTATAAAACGATTTTTGTGACCATTAAATATCAAACAAATATCGCTAAGAACATAACACTTACTACGTTCCCATGTCGTTTTGAAATAGATTTCAAAACACTTACCGTTTATTTTTTTAACGCTGGTTGAAATAGGATTCAAAACGATTTGAGTCTCGAAGGTCGTTACACCAAAAATTGTAATCGTATCGGATTGAGTCGGGCGTAAAATGCCATTGAAAACGAATCGAAAGTAAACAAACACATACACGTCAGTTGTCTCGGCCTTCTGCGTGTTTGTTATTTAAAATTTAATGTCGAGCATTAACAGGAATGTACGGTCAACAGCAGAAGTGTTAGTAGAAATTGTTAGAGAACGATTACTGTTTAAATCACGGCCATAGAGAAACAGGTCTGGACACTTGGAGTTGAAAATTGACCCCGTTGTGACTGATTGGCGCCACTGGCACTCTGTGGTTGTTTTAACATAACAGCAAGCACGTGTCGGAACTGCTAGGAGAACTGCTAGCACGACGCTATACTGCAATGTTAAAACAACACTTCATTGCTAGTGGCGCTTTCAGTCATAACGGGGTCAACTCAGTAGCAGTGGTAGATAGACGAGTGTCCAGACCTGTTATTCTACGACCGTGATTCAAATAAACCATGTTTTGCATGCTTCATCACTGTATGAAAGAGTCTCTTTCCCTATGAAAGAAAAATAAACAGATGGTTGTATGTACGTATTTATTTATTTCATGTCAGCCAACGTAAATTTAAATTGTACCAACATTACCACTCGCAAATGTGTCCAGCGAACTGAAATCGATTTCTGTCGGATCAAAAGTTTGCATGTAGACGGGTATCATGGTACTAAATACTCAATTCGTTTCAAAACGATATGGAAACGTAAAGTATTCATGAAATGTTTGTTCTTTGTTTGAAATTAAAATAGCCTGTTGTTACGAAGTTATTTCAAATGACTGAACCTTTAGAGTGTCCTCGTATTTGCAATGCATGTTTTCGTGTAACGCTTGGCAAAATACTTTCTGACTGGGCAATTAACCATGCATTCATAAAAGTAGCTTTTTGCTTTGAGCGGGATAAAACCGTAGGAGGTTGAAATTATGTCGAAGCATGTTTTCACTGTACGTGACACGAGCGGACATTAGCAGGTGACCTGCGCGCGTGAATAATGGCGCTGGGACGGACAGACAGTTTTGGGACGCATATTAAACAAGCAGATGGCGCGGGTGTTTGACGGCGAGCTTGTTCGTCCGGAGAGTTATGTCAACTGACCGTTGTAGTCGACACGCACATCAGCGCTGTACTGCTGTTTTTATATTCGCGCCCCGGGGAAGTAGGGTAATGAACGTTGATTGAAATTGGCGCTGCTCCCCCGTGGTGGGCATTACAGCCACGCGTTCTGGTTGTCGGGGAGTCGTCACGTGACGACACTGTAAAAAAGAATATCCAGTCGTATATGGGTAGAGGTACGTAATTTTCGCAGATACATTTAAGGTCAGGTTGAACGCCAATTATGTATGCCTCATTGTCATGTCTGTGACTTGCTGGCGGCTGTTACGAAACACGTTTGACTACTGCAAGCCAGTAGTAAATAAGGAAATAATGGGGAAGTGCTATCGCTTGCTACCTGCTTGTACGATTATAAGCCAATATATAATCGATTGTGGCCAGTGGGTGTATAGGACTGACAAGTCTAGGCTGCTGCCAGATGAATACGCGAAATTGACGTACCTCTATGTATGGGGGTCGTGCTGACCTGGTGATTTTGTTTCAATGCCTCATGCGCGTATGTGCAGCTCTGCTTCGTGGTCAGTGATTGGCTGTTTTTAACTCTCAGGTCTAGGGTTCTACCCGCAAATCACAGACGTGTGGTGTCGCAGTAACCTTATTCTCATTGGCACAGTCAAATGAGCCACGCCTCTGCACAAATACACGCTGCCAATAGCCACGGAGCATAGGTGCTGAATTAGAGATGAATTATCTTGTTTCTGCAAGTTAATTATTTTTTATTATTTTGGCTACACCGCAACTGCCATTTTGTGACTTTGATAGGTGATTATGCTAAAACTATGGGCCCTAATTTTTTTATTCGGGGAAATGACATGTTATCTGATGTGTAGAAGTTGAACCGTGTTTGGCACAAATATAAAATTTTGAATTTTTACGGGTCCAACGTCCTTAACAACTCTTACGAATCTTGTAGCCCATGTGTAAGACTAATTGTTTGTGTAATTTGCTAGGTCAAAAGAAAACTTACAGGGTTTGATTAATGTGTCATGAGTAGAGGTACGTAAATTTCGCAGATACATTCCAGGTCAGGTTGAACGTCAATTATATATACCTCATTGTCATGTCTGTGACTTGCTGGCGGCTGTTACGAAACACCTTTGACTACTGCAAGCCAGTAGTAAACAAGGAAATAATTAATAAAGCTATCGTATGCTACTCGCTTGTACGGTTATAAGCCAATAGATAATCAATAGAGATGATGGTATATCGCGAAAATGTTTTGTGCCAACATACCCTTGAAAACACTATGCATTATAAAGTCGGTGCATTAATATAAATTATTTTTCTCGCTATTAGTGTGGTAACACTTTACATTAACTGAGATATCTCGATTTCCTGATTGTACAGTGCAAACTAAAGATCCTCAGATTTTACGCTAGTTATCCTCAGTTTCACCATTACCGTAAAGAAATGAAATAGAACTGCAGGTGCGCACGCAAGACGTTGAAACAATATGGTGGAAAAATCTTTTCGCGAAAACTTTCAATCTTCATTCATCGTTAATTGTTTCCTATGCTTCTATATAACATGTCTAGGGTCTCTGATTTAGCGCGGGAAGAGTTGAATGATCGCTACACTTAAAAAAAAAACTGCCTTACTAACGTTGGAAGTTTTTAACGTACAAATATGAGACACTTGTCATACTTCAGCTTGTAAATTGAGCTAATAATCAGAATTGTTACTATACAAGTCTGATAACACCAGTTCACATTTGGCTATTTACTATTAAGACATAGGAACACTATCATTGATGCATAAGAAACCATTTTACCATACCTACCTTCTTAACGCGCCAGCACTTCGGCGTACTAAATTTACAAATATTTTTTTACAGTGTAGCCTTCAATATGACATGTCTAAAGATTATGGTATGTCGCGAAACTTTTTGGTGTCAACGTACTCTTGAAAACACATTGGTTTCTAGTGACATGTATGATTTGGTGATACACGTCTGACTCAACGTAGCCGTCTGCAGACCAATAACATGCATCAAATATTACAATACCTTATGTTTGTAAGAGTTTTTAAGCATCTGTTGTTTAGTACTTCGTAATAACACACTAAAAATTCTACTGACATTCGGTACCACTTGAAATACTCTCATATACATCGTTATAAATTTTTTAACGGAAATGCACCGTTAATAAACGTAAATATAATGTCCGTAAAAATTAAATTTCGAAATATCTACAGTTAATCTATACTACGGAATCATACGTAATATGTAGGGCTAGGAATATTTCGCGAGTTCAACGGCCAACATGCTAGAATACATTATCCTGTGTATACCGAAGTCCTACTATTTGTCCATTACCTACTACTCACTCATTCAGACAACAGGCAATGCACGAATAGACGGGGCTTGAGTATGCATAGGACATTAGATTCTAGCATGTTCGTCGTTTAACTCGCGAATTTTTCCTAGCCCTAGTAATATGTCCATAAGTCTGTGGACACTTTCACAGGAGAAATCGTAGATTTACGGGTTAGAGACCTGTAAATATTACGGATAGATTTTAATAAAATCGCCGGTAAGTCTGCAAATATGCAGAAATGTAATTGTAGCATTATATACACGTAAGTATGACTCAGTTCCGTGTGATGAAACTGTTCCACGGAAACTTCTTTTGGATTAGGAAATAAGTTTCCGTGAATTCACGAAAATACCCGGAGGTATTTTTTACCGAAAATTCCGTAAATCGACAAGTCCGCTATTGGTCCACAGACCTAAATGACAAATGTTATAAACACTGACCCAATTTAGTAGATATGGTCATTTATATCGTGGGAAAAATGGCTTATTTGTTGGGTTTCAGCTTATGAAAATATTGCTGGCTTTCGCTTGTACGTGGAGCTGTTACTCACTGAGCCAAATAGAATCCCGCTATTGTACTATTTTAAGTCTGTTATTGGTCTGAAGACAGCTACGTTGCGTCAGACGTATATCACCCAATAATATATGTGTTGCATGAAACTATAGCATTTTCAAGTGTATGTTGGCACAAAATGTCTTCGCGATATACCGTCACCATCATCTCTACCAATCAGGAAATAAATTTTCACTGACAAAGAGTTCGAATCTAGTTTCTCCTTGAGATGGCGAACTATTATGTAAGCCTAGACTGAACTTTTTTTTTTGTACTTATACAATGGAAATCCTAGTAATCCTATTTCCAAAGATGTTTTCTGTAGAACTACAAGGAAGTTCCTCTAAAGTATACTAAGCCAATGTATGTTTGTAACATTATAATATATAGCCTTGTATTTGTAGGACCTATGTGTAAAAAGGAAGTATGAAATATTTATTTTATTCTGGCCGTTAAATAATCTTATTTGAGAAATAACTGTCAACCTAATCATTTTACGTGAAGTTACTTAAAAAAAGTGGATGTACTGGGATTCGAACCTGCGTCCTTGGACTTTTTTACCGTGTTTTGTGTCATGTATTTATCAGCGAGGAAGATAATGAAAATAAAGCGTTATTTAATGAACTGTAGTACTTATAATCCTGATTTAAATAATCTGTGGTTACCTGGAGTGAAACGCTATTTTGTATCAGATTTTTTTCATTTCAGTAAATAATAAAGCGGTCTCGTGCATACGTCGGCGTCTCTCCCAGGAGTAATGTACTCACTGCTCTTCTGTAACGACTGAAAGCCGCGTTGTTGTTCTCCTAATGCAGTTCGCTCGTAGCATCTGAGTGGATAACACGATACCCGTGTAGCGGTGGTATAACGTATTCAGGGTTCAATTAGTAACCGGGGAAGAGGGCGAGACTAAATTAGTCCTGCAAGTAGCCACTTTCCGCTGTCTACTTGGCTTTAATTATGCCTAGAGATGATGGTGTATCGCGAAAACGTTTTGTGCCAACATACCCTTGGAAACGCTGTAGTTTCTTGCAACATATTTGATTCAGTGATATACTTCTGACACAACGTAGCTAGACCAATAACAGGAATCAAATATTACAATAGAGGGATTCTTATGGGCTCAGTTAAATAGGGTAACAGCTCCAAGTACAAGCTAAAGCCAGTAATCTTCTGGTAAACTGAACGTGTGTTGTTGAAATCGGTTTCACATGCACGTGGAGCTGTTGTCCTATTTGACTGATCCAGTAAGAATCCCGATTCATTCGTTGTCTGCTGTTCCACCGAGTGACAGCTAATGGACAAATGGTCGGGGTTTGAGTATATATAGAACAGTGCATTCTAACACGCAGGTCTTAAAATTTGCGAAATTTTCCTGTGCCTAATAATTGGACATGGATTAAATTGCTTCGTTATTATCGGCTCCGTGCAATCCAGGAAGTGTCAGATAAATCAAGGTCCAATTGGGAACGTGACACTAACTTACACTTGTTTGAATTTTAGCTTGTGTTCAAAAGATAACGCGAATTTTTCTGGTCTGCTGTTGCTAATCATTGTTGACCTTGGAACGCTTCGCCACTTCTACAAAGTTAGATATCGGCCTAGGACCACGACTTTGTCGCGAAAAGATTTTTGCCCCACTTTGTTTCAGTGCCTCACGTGCACATTGGCAGCTGTGCTTTATGGTTACTGGCTGCGTGTCATTGTTAGGCACGTTTCTCATTTGACTACACTGAGCAGAATATGATTATTGTGACTCCTTACGCCTGTGATTTGCCAAGGCAAGTGAGAGAAAAACCCTCAACCACAGACGATGTAACCGAGCTACAGACCTGCACGTTACGCATTGGAACCAAGTGATGCAAAAATCTTTTTGTCATTTAATCGTGGCCTTAATATCGCCGATTGCCGCCTGCTGGGCGTATTTGATTTTGGGGGTTCTAAGAAATGGTAGTTGCACACAAAAATGTGTGTGTGCACGCGCGCGCGCACACACACACCACCACCACCACCATGTTCTTTAGGCAAGCTTCTATAGGAGACGGCTGCGATCATGCAGCGGATAGTGTACTCGTCTCCCACCAAGTCGGCACGGATTCTATTCCGCGCCAGAGGCGACCCCGGACTTTTGCACGTTAGAATCGTGCCGAAAGATGCCGTTGGCTGGTGGTCTTTCTCGGCGATCTCCCGTTTCTCCCGCTCAGTCGTCCCGTTGCTGCTCCATACTCACTCTATGTCACCCCTCACCAGCGCTGAAAAGTCTTCACTTCGATGAGAGGAGGCAGGGGATCTCCACGGTCATACTTGAGGAGTATAGGGTCATGAACTTTTCTGTGCCTTACGCGCACATCTGCAGTTGGATATTTTAACTGTCACTAGTCCTGGAGTTCTTCTGGCAAACCACAGAGAAAACCCGCCGGCCAGCGACGTAATTCCCACGCGTGAAAATCCGGGGACCGACCCCGTCGGTTAGAGGCGAACGGTCTGACTATTCGGCCACTGCGGCCCCATGTTAGAAGTCTATTTTCCTAGTTCCTAGGGTCATCTCATTTTCGCTGAAAGAATTTTGCAACAACCTGTTTCAATGCGTTGCGTATACATCTGCAGCTCTGCCTCACGGTTATTGGTAGCGTGTATTTATGAGGCAAGGTTTGTAATTTGACTACCAATAATAAGGTTACTGTTATACCACACGTCTGTGACTTGAGGTTAAAACACCAAGGCGCCGGGAATGAAAACAGTCTCTCAGACACGGGTCCAGCGACGAGTTTTAGTGTGGGAGAGGGGGAGGGACGAATTACTAATTAAAAAAACTTAACATTTTTGGCAAGAAGAGCCGCGAGTGGGCCTACACTTCTTTGGCGAGTTCGTCTCCTGTATTTTCCACTGTAAGTTATTCAATGCCACTCCGAAATAATCCATCCCCAAGTTCTTTACTTTGTACATATTTTAATTTTTTGAGGGATTATTCGCCCCTACCACCCCCTTCTCCTCTTGGATCCTCCCAGCAATCACTGACCTCGAATCAGAACTGCAGGTGTAAACATAAGGCTCAGAAACATGAAGGTGCAACGTTCTCTTCACGAAAATCTGGTTTCCTATATAGACATACGTGTTTTTTTCTCTGCTACTATATAAGATGGACATGCCTAGTTTAGGTTAAAGGTACAAGACGTGGGCGGTGTAAAAACTCTCATGCGGAAAGAGCGTAACCACGGGGTAGTCACGTGAATAAAATATCACGGAAATCTCCACCCCTTCTCCCATCGTCGTTTTTTTTTTCTGCGAGCATTCGCACCCACGTGCCGGTCAAGATGGCGTTCCTCTCCAGAAGGTGTGGCGGCGGAGTAGTGCGGGCGTGTGGGTGTTACCGGGGTGATCATCCCTTCTTCTCCCTCTCACCTCTTTAACTTCCCCCCACCCCCTCCCTCTGTAGCGAACATCCCGGCGCGGGCGAGCACGTGGCTAGGGGGCTGCTGCTCTGCCCGGGTGGACCCGGCGCGTGCACACACACATATACCTACCACGCACACGCACGCGGCCGGGGGGTGCGCGATAATTGTCGCACGTCGCTGCACGACTACGGTACGCCGCCGGCCGTAATGTTCGGCAGTAGAATAAGCTGCGGGTACCTTCACTTGGATCAAAGGAAAGATGCTGGTCACCGCTGGTGAGGGGCGACACAGGGGCGTTATTTAGGGGGGGGGGGG
>PNEQ01045790.1:15020-28033 GCA_003012365.1 Medauroidea extradentata
AAAAACCGGAAATGACGCCCCTGGGGAGAATGATGGGAAAATGTTGTCGCGACGAAATGCAATGTGCCGGGGGAAGGATCACTCCGAGAAAACCCTAACTGTTTAAACGAAACGACATCCACGTTTCTCACATGTGAGAAATCTGCATTGGCGAGTGCTCTTGACAACTACAACGTTGCGGCACGGATGACTAGTTTTAAGAGTTAGGTAGTTGAAACAGGTGCATCAGCTGCACTGTAGCACAGACTAGATAGCAATACAGACGTGAAGTGACGTGACGGCTTATTTTATACTGGCGAACGCTTATTGGCCGCCCGAGGCAGTTGATAGCAGTCCCGTGTATGTTTGGCTCCTGCATGTTACAGCAGGTTTCCTATTGGCCTGGCTGCCGGCTAGCAGGACAGCCGCCTTACTCTGATTGGTGGCAGGTGTATTTGTCTTGTTGCTGGCCAGTTGGCGTGTGATAATGATTTTGCCGTCCTACCGGCTACTTCACTTCTGTATTAGTAAATGTTCTGTGACTGTAGAATGTTACGAAAAAGGTTTGCTTTTCTCGTGTAACTATTAAAAGGGTTTCCAATGCTTTTATCTACAAAAATATGACACAATTCAAACGGCATCTCTGTCGTTTTAAAAAATGCCGTCAGCTTATTTGCCAGCTCCTAAAAAAAGTTAAAATAAAATAAATTACGGCACAATGCACGAGGATTATCGCCCCGCACCGCATACTGGGACCCCACGGTATCGATTATATGCTCGATGCGGGGCCGGTCGTGACGTCACGCGGAGAGGGGATGCTGCGCGGACCGGCGTTGCTGTCGACCCATGGAGCTTTCAGGAGGTGCGGGGGTGGTCTTGGTCGAGGGTGGGGATGTGCCGGCGAAGGGTGGGGGGTTGGTCGGGGGTCGTGGATGACGGACGCGAGAGGTGAGAGAAGAGATTTCCTCCCGGAGTGGCCGCCGGGTCCCGGGACGTAGCGGGTTCGTTCCACGACTTGTTCATTATGTATACTCTTACGTTTCCGGGTGTATTTTAATTAATTACGTATTAGTTTTGAATTCTAGCGGTAAGAAGGGTGCAGTGGTATTCATGTGTTGCGGGGATTACTTCGTCTTCGTGAATCTCTCGTGTGCCTTGTGCGTGGACGACTGATATCTTCTGCCGGAAGTGGCTACACCGGACTTGGGAACACGTTCTTCGATGTAGCTAACTTCCACACAGGGTTTGTTTTCCTTCCCCCTACCGCAGGCAACCCCTTCCTCTGTGTCCTACATAAACATTCAAGGTTTCTTTCCAGAATGGTGCCTGTCTTCAAACTTAAAATTTCTTTCAACTCTTTCTGACTGACGGTGAAGATTTTTATCTTGAGGGAAAAACTAACCGGTAGATGACTGATATTTTTCTATTTCAAGATATCTGTTTGAAGTAAGGTTGGACGCCGGCTCGTAAGTATACCTGTAAGAGACCGCTGTACTGGAGACTTTTTGAACTATGAGGAAATATTGCGGGTTAAAAATGTTATGTAGTATTTCGCAGTAGACAATGTTCGGTGCGAGTGAATGAACGGGCGAGATTTTCCGTGGAATGGAAATTACTGACTAGATCAGTTTAACTGGATGCTTGCATGAAACGTGATATAGTAGTAGTTTTATTCTTTATTAATTGAATGCGAATGCGGTGTAGTCTTTGGGTTTTAGTATTTTCCCCGCATTTCAAGCGATGGCGTTAAGGGGGAGGGGCAGGTGGTTTAGAGACCAGCTCATAAGAGGTTGTTGGTTGCGAAGAGGGAAGGGGGCGTGGTGTGTAGCAGGAAGGCCCGGGCTATGCGAGTGAGGTGAGTGGGCGGATATACCGACGCCCCCACGGGGACGCCTGGCAATATATAGTCGATGCCTGGGGTAAAGCCAGGCTCCGACCCCTTCATATGCCCCTCTACTCCACCCTCTAAGCCGTCCTACCGCCTTCCTGTCATTCATTCATTCATGAATGCCGGGCCGCTGCGCCTGCTCGTGTTTCTACCACCACCCCCACCTCTCTTGACAATCTTTGGACGCGTCCCAGAAGGTAATTTTAGTATGGTTTAGTGGGAACTGTGTCGTGTAGTTCGTGTGGAGCAAGGTTCCTTAACGTACTAAAAAATGAACAGTAAATTACCGTTACGAAAGATTTCATGGTTTCAGTTGAGAGTGCACAGTCGTTTAGGTTATTTAAAAAAGTTAGTGAAACCGTTGTTTCAGTGACCAAGCGCTACTGTTTTTAATTTATTCTCAGTGAATTTCACCTGCCTGTTAAATGCAGGTTCTTCAGTAGGAAACTGATTGTTAACTGGAATCTCAGTGATTGACGTTTCACTGGTTGTGACAGCTGATTCGAATTTAGAATCTACTAAATTGGGTTAATACATTGTGACACGGTTGTTTTCACGTTTCCCGTCAATGAGTGTGTTCTTCGATTTTCTTTTAGTTTCTCCATAAAGTCTACTATAGGCTGTTCATTATAAACTGAACACTCAGCAGAACTTTTAATTAATTAAAAGTATGTTTTATTGGGCTGATATATACTAACTTTTGAGAGCGTTGAAACGTTTGCACTGTTTTCTAGCTACGTGGAAGTTTCCATATTGAAAATAGCAAAGACAACTGTAAAACGCCTGAAAGAAAACTTAATACAGTGTTCACTTGATCATGAATGGCCTATATACGTATGTTACCAGACTGAGGATGAGAACGGATTGTTTGCTATGTGAAAACGTGGGCTCGGAATAGTAACATGCTCAGGGTATTTAACGTTGCTAATTTTGTTAGAAACAGGTATTGCTTACACACGCTCAATACGGTTCTTTTAATCATTTTCTTCAATCGTGTGTGTTAACATTATCTCGGAGTTATGTTATCACACTATTATTGCAAACAACAATCTTCAATAACTAGTAGAATTGTTTACTGGTCTAGAAAGTGTTCTGAAAAAAAAAAAAAAACGTCAGAACATTTGTAAGGAACTGCTCATGTTCGTAAGTTGGTACTATGCGGTCTGAAACCTACATATAGTTTTCGTTGTTGGTAGCACTGATAGTGTGAAACGCTGCACCTGTTTACCTCGCAGTAATGGGCCAGTTATTGTTTTTTTGCGTTGCCAGAAAAATCACAGAAAATTTATTCGTAGTACCTTTAGATTGATCCTTATTTTAAACGTTATTAAAATGTGCGTCCAGAACATTGAGTTGACTGAGTGTACTATAAGAATTTTTAAACGTGGCACGATTGTTAATGCAACTACTTGAAATAGTGGACGTACTCGTAACATATTTCTTTATGATATTTTACAAAATGTATACTTTAGTGTATTACGAACATTAAAAGTTCACAATTTAGGATTTCGTGTAGGGTTGTATTGTGTTATACAGGAAGACCGGTACATGGTCATTGCTATAGAGCCCGGAAAAATTGGCGGATTCAATGCCCTGCATGTTAGAATGTACTGTTCTGTGCATACTAAAGCCCCGACCATTTGTCCACTAGCTGCTACTCGCTGGAATGAATAGACGGGACGGACTTGAATGTGCATAGGACAATGAACTCTAGCATGCAGGTAATTGAATCCGCGAAATTTTCGGGCCCTAATCATTGGTTATGTAAATTGTACAATTAAATTTCTCTTGTAGTGCTTTGCTAAGGCGGAACACTTACCACATTCTTAACTTTGTTTAATTTGTTGTAACTTGTTTCCGAGCAATTTTTATATATTTGGTCATCGTAGGGTCTAGCGTTGACTTACAAAAATTTTAAAAATGTCATGAAGGTTGCCGCTTATGGAGGTATGCGGGCGACCGTGAAGCGCGTATGAAATGCCGCGTGGCTACAACGAAACAAGAGCTAAGCGGTGGCCATTTTATTTTATTGGTGGTAAGTCTGTAGAAGAGTTCAATGCACATATTTTTGTGTGTTTTGCATACATCGGGCTTTTTATATTTTGAAGTACGGCAGTATGAAGGGGAAAAAAACGTTTTCTTTTTAGCTTTGTTAGAGGAGTTTCAAACAGTGTTTTCATCAGATTTGTGTTTTACCAATGACATTGCATCCTGGTCCGAAATATGTTTCCTTTTCGTACGTTGGTACAAAGAACACTTGTATAATACACTGCAACGCATATGTTATCCTATCAGCAATTTTATTTACCTTATATTTTAACTGTTCGCTATGTCATATACTGCTTATCATTGCTAAAGTTACAAAAAAAATCGATCGGAAACAAAAGTTCTTACATATATATTGATTCTTGATGGCGGCGAATTTTCTACCTTAAAAGTTATCCTACTCATGGTTATACGCTGTTCAGCAGAGTTATTGCTGTATTCTTTCTCAATGCGTATGTAATGCGTAACGAACTGAAGCTCATTTAGTTAAGTGTTTAAAAGCTAGAGTTATGCGTAGAGGCACGAGTATTTCGCGTATTCATCTGGCAACAGCCTAGACTTCTCAGTTCTATATGTGTACCGGCTGAAGCCGAATATCCATTGGTTTCTATCAGTACATACGTGTAGCACATTATATCTCCCACGACTTGTTTCCTTATTTATAGAGACATGAACTTTTCGCGAAAAGAATTTTGCCCCACTTTGTCCCAGTGCCTTATGTGCACGTCTGCAGTTCTGCTTTATATATATTGGCAGCGTGCCTTTGAACAGTGACGTTTCTCATTTGACTGTACCAATCACAATAAGGTTACTGTAACACCACACGTCTGTGATTTGCGTGTAAAACCCCACGACACACGAAAGTCAAAACATCCAATCTCTGACCGTGAAGCAAGTCTGCAGACGTGCACACAAGTCACTGACACAAAGTGAGGCAAATTTCTTTTCGCGAAAAGTTCATGTCTCTACTTATTTATAACCGGATTGCAGTCGTCAAATGTGTGTTAAAACCGCTCTCGTCTAATCACAGAAGGAGGAGTAAATTATACGTTATTGACGTTCAACCTGACGTAGAATCAATACGTGAAATAATCGTTCCTCTAGTTATGCGAATTCCGTGTTTGATAAGGAAAGGACCATTAATAGCATAGATAACTTTAATGGTTGCAAATTAAAAATACACTGTTACAAAACTTAGTAAAATTTTAAAACGCAGTATGGGGCAATTTCCATACTTTCGTCTTATAAATATGCAAAATTTTACATATGTTACAATACAAGTCTAGTAACTTCAGTGTATTTTTTACTATGTTATAATAGAAAAGTTTAGGATTGCTACAATGGATGTCTGCACTGAGAAAAAAATTTTGTTGGTGCAAACAAAATTTGTTTGAATCAACCAAATCATTTGTTTATAGAGGGGCAACGAAATATTTGTTTGCTTGTACCAAATTATTTTGTTCCCTCGATTTGTTTGCGGCAAATAGCTGAATTTTGTTAGCAGTACCAAATATTTAGTTGGTCATAAAATATTTCGTCGGACATATAAAATGCGCATACAATATTTTAAGAACTAAAAAAATTATATTTTACTAACTTAAAAAAATCAGTAATTTTAAGACTTAAAAAAAAAAAAGTATGGTCGGGCCGGGATTTGATCCATTATCCTATCACTTATCCTTTTCCGTTAATAACCTAACCAACTGAGCTACGACTGCTTCTGTGATATTGAGGTTGTTATTTGTACAGGAAAAATTGGGCCTAATATTAAATTACGATTGTACTGTTTTATTTTCAAACTTGTTTGTTTTCCGTCTACGAAAAGGTAAACGACGTCAAATAATACGACTAAATGATTGCCGTGCACCGCAGCACAAAGAACGAGACGTGCAGATGCGGTGGTTTTCAAGTTTATAGCATTTTCTTTTGTGATCGATCAAATTAACCACTTTGAAATGGTTATAGCTAAAATTAAGATACTTGAATTATGCTGATTAACAGTTTAGACGTCCTACTTGTCGCACAAACGTATATTTTGAATGTTGAGGTATACAGTGTTCACTATCTTGTCGCTCACGCACGCCAGACTGCCATCTTCCGCGAGTCAACCAAATGTATTTAGTTTTGCCAACAAAATCATTTAGTCCATCGAAAAAAATTGTTGGTTCAAAGCACATCACTCATAACTAACAATATTATTTTGTTGACCAGTTGTAACAAGTTGTTTGTTTACACAAAATATTTATTTGACGTCCTATAGTAACCAAATATACGTTTGGCACAAACAAATTGCGTTTAAATGAATAATTTGGTCAGGGAAATAACTAAATTAGTTTGGAGGACTCCAAGCTTGGTCTTACCAACAAAATATTGTTTGGCTGAAGCAAACATCACCCAAACAAATATATTTAGTACAATGAAACAATTCTTTCTCTCAGTGTGGGAAACAAATATACCCTACCTACTTTCTCAGCCCTTCTATACGCACATGTGACAAATTTACAAACTATTTTTTAGAGTGTAAGTCGCCATTGTTTTGCTTTTTTTAAAGACAGGTACGTCGTCGACTATAAGAGTAACTTGGAATTGGTTCTCAGTAACCGCGTTTGAAAAATACCGCAAAATACTTTTTTGAGCCGAAGTTGTCGACATTGCCAATACGACAGGCAGTGTCGTGTGGTGAATGTGTTGCAAGATAAGCTGAGTTTGTTCTCAACTGTACTTGTTTACTTCCTAGTGTGTGCTTCAACCTTCCAGACGTAGTTATACAACGGACATCTAACTACTAGTATAATGGGTGTCTTGCAGCTAAACTGTTCATCACACGCCACTGACGACAGGGGTTATTGAACCACTATTTACGTGGTAATCCTTACACGTGCACGAATATCGACCTAAGTGTCTTTGAGTTAGGCTGATTTAAGTCATCCTTTACAGATGATGATTTATCGTGGGGAAACTTGACTGTTTGCTGGGTGTCCGTGTACGGTCGGTTTGTCAAAAGCTTACTGGCTTTCGCGTGTAATTGAAGCTGTTGCCATATTTGACTGAGTTAACGAGGATTCCGTTATTGTAATACACACTACATATATGTGTACTTTTACAAAAAAAAAACATCTTTAGAAACTTGTTTCCAAAAAATATTTTTGTAAGTTTACAAAAAATATTGTAAACTATACAGGAAGTGCTTGTTAATATACAAATGTGTCTGTATATTTACAAACATATTTATGCATTTACAAATAATAATTGTACATTTACAAATACATTCTTGTACATTTTTCAACAATTGTTTGAAGTATCACAAAAGTTTTTTTTTTTGCAACCAGTTTCTAAAAAACTGTTCTTGAAGTACGAAATATTTTGTAAAATGAGACTTGCCGTCTATAGTTATTTTATTTCACATGAAACACTCTGCTCATAAAAATATATCCCACTAGTCCCGACAAGTATTTGGAGAATTTAGACCACCTTAACGACCTGCGACATTCTTGTTGTAGTGCCTAGACTGATAAATGGTCTGAAATTAGTTTACAAGCTTTTCTTGTAAAAGTACATTTTTACTGTTATAGTTGATGGATGTTATTGTTCTGTGGTCAGCTACGTAGTGTCAGACATCCATCACCCAATAATAGGGATATCTCACAATATTACTGACATCATTATAGCCCTCCTCGCCTCCTCTTTCACGGACCTTCGCGACAGGTCTCGGGCCTCGACGCGCTCTGTATTGCGTGTGGAGTGTTAGCGAGACATTGATTTGTAACATAAAACCGTTAAAAGTTACATTGCTAATGTGACGATTTTAACGAGCCCTTGAACGGCCTTAAGTTTGTCACACTGCTTACGTAAATTTCTCCTCTGAAATTTAGAGCACTTGTTTCTTACCTATATTTTAAGGGCTTGGGCCCGAGTTTCTCGGCTTTCGAGAGAACTATTTTTTAAAATTCATACGAGAGTCGATATCGTAAAATTGCTTCGTAACTTTGTTGCAAATTGGTTTTACTATGCGATGTAATTTTTCGAGACAAACTGTATGATGAGTATAGCTAATTTATCAATTAAAAGGAAATTTCGTTAATTAACTAATTAGCAACTATTTTGCAGTCTTGTGACTCGACAAAATTAGAGCATGCAGTTTAAATCAGTCATAACAAAGTTACGAAGCTATTTTACGATATCGGCTCCCATTTATGTTTTAAAAATTAATTGTCGTTAAATGCGAAGAAACTCGGGCCCATGCCCTTAATACAGAATATATAGAGATACGTACAGATGGTTATTTATCACGAGAAAAGTTGACTTATGTCAATACATGACAGTGTACAGCGCGCACCGCCTAAGTTGGCGGATAGCGAGCAAGTGCAGGGTTCTTGCATCTAATATACTATTGTTTCTAAGTAGAACACTTTTACTGTACTCGGGGTCAGTGTTTTCATCCAGGGGTTTACTATGTGTTTATGCCATGCCGTGGCCTGATGTTCGAATTCCGGGAATGTCACCCTGTTCTTAGCTGCTGCTACGTGCCAACTAATGTGACACCCATTTTTGTTTCAATACTGGTGGGCCCAATTTGACTGGGTCAATACAGATTCTGGTGCGCCATCAATGAACGTCTGTGATTCGTCTGTAAACAGCCACACCGTGACCAACTACCATCGTCCACTCACACAAGGCGCAGTATAGTAATTTGTAGAGACCTTAAAATTTCGCGGATTCTAACGAGAAGACGCTAGATTTCTAACTCCTGTACACGTTTATGACTTTCCCGGTTGGGTCACTGTTACTGAATTACTTCCTCCAGGACTGTGAACCAATAGCATGAGGACACTCCTTGTCTCCCGCGCTACCTTGTTATATGTAGAACTGGCCACTCATTAGAGCAGCAACCAATGACTTAGTAGCTGAAGACATGGTGTACATAGGATTGTGGAGTCCAGCAGGTAGGCCGTTGAACCCGCGAAATTCCGGATCTCTGCGTATTTGGAAAATACGCTGACAGAAAATATTCTCGCTGTCTTCCATCGTCTATATTGTACGCTTAGAAAAAATGAACGGTGTCTTTTAAGGAATATGCTAGGAATAATTATAAATTTACATCATTTTTGAACGCTTCTGAGCAGTGGCGGCTCGTAGGTTGTTGCCAGGTAGGACACAAGCTGTAGAGAACTGTATATAGTTGTGCGCTAGTTGGCGCTACAGCCACTGACACGCTGGTATGTAGGTGCCGCTTATTACTGACTGGCCACAACACATTGGGCGACTTGAAAAGAGGCGGAGCTTCAGTCAGGTGTGGGATACAATTCCTATCTCCATGGATACCGCAGCCGAACACAACCTTCATTTAGCTGTTTGGCGTCACATGTCCCGGATGAGATGTACGTCGAGAAAATTGATCATATGTTTGGAATTTACAGTTTTTTCAGGTAAACATTAATCTTATGTAGTTGCGTATCTTAACCATGAAATTGAAAGTAATATTTGTTACCCTTGCGTGCAAATCTATGAATGCGCAACATATTTTCTTTCTGCAATTACCTACTAACAAATCAGCATGTTTATAAACAATCTTTGTTTCCCACAGTACTTATCCCCTGCGGTGACGTCAGGGGGCGTGTACTTCAAGTCGTCCATTAGTAGCCAATACATATTTCATGGTCATTGGTATACGGCGGCGCGTTCACACGAGTGTACAGTTCTCGGCAACTTGTGCGCTACCTGTCAACAATGCCCGAGCCAAAGTTATGGCAATGCATAGATAATAAAAACCGGGCTTCACACTACACAGTTTTCGGTGTGCGTGCGTGCAGGAAGCGGTGCGTGAACACATATCTTCAGCCTGCACCCCGAAATTAAGTAGTTCTTGGTAGATACAAACGGTGGCAGAGGCAGGAGAGTGGAGATGCGCGAAGATGTTCCAACGGCCTGGAGTTTGCCTCAGTAAATTCACCTTCCACACCCCTTCTTCCACGTGCCAGTGTTTATCTCCTTCAGTCCCTGGGTCTACGAGGACTGTTCTCTCTCCCTCCAATTTTCCAAACCACACTTTATGTCTTCCTACACCCTTTCCCCTTTCAAGTCCGCGCCCTATTTTGAACCTTCTCCCCTCTCTTCCCGAACCAACCCCGAGAAGTGGTGATGGGAGGTGATGTAGGGGGAGGGGTATCCTAAGCTGCGGAATAACTCTGGGCGTGGGGCAACCTCGAGAGACGGCTCGTGAAAGCCAAATTGTTTTTCAAAAGCGGATGCCGATAGGAGAATCGATGGGAGGAAGGAATTTGGATAGGTTGGCTGCCCTGCGAGTGAGAGACGCAGTCAGAGAGAAAATCGAGAGGCAGAGTGTGTGTGTTTTTATGCGCGTGTGTGTGCGTGAGGGCATGTGTATGTATGTGAAAAGTCTGACATGATTAATACTGCCTTTAATACCATGCTAGGTAGGTTTTTAACAAATCGGTGTAAAGACTCAAATTTTTTTAAAGGCCATGATCCATAATTTATACGGCTTTCATGATTATAATTTTTTATACCTAAACGAGAGCTGATATCGAAAAACTGTTGGCACAAAATTTTGTTTAAAATTGTCTTTACTATGTAGTCATATTTTTTCTAGACAAAACTTATATAGATTTGGTAAATTAGTTCATTAATAAGAATTTCCTCAATTACATAATTAGCTGGAACCAGCCTGTATTTTGAACTGAAAGTAATATTTAATGTAGTATTCATTATAAGACTACACACCGGCGAATCAGAGGAAGCCACTGCCTTTAGCGAGACAAAATAAGTGTTATTAACATGACCCTTCCTGACAGGGTTGCCAGATCTAAGGCCGCAGCCTTCTATTAAAAATGGCTATGTCCCTACTCATCATAATTCGTTACGGTTTTTTTTTGCCGAGTAGATGTTCTATTAGCGGACGTTTGTGTATGTATATCACTGGACGGTGGAATGCTACGCTTTCAAGTAAAAAATTAAAAACAGGTATTCAGAAAATCAATTATTAGGGACTGGAATTCGCAAATTCAATGACCTGTAGGCTAGAATCCATTATAATATGCATACTCAACCCCCGACCATTTGTCAACAAGCTGACACTCAGTGGAACAACAGACAATGAACGAATAGACGGGGCTTGCGTATGCATAGTATAATGGATTCTAGTCTTAAGGTCATTGAATTCGCGATTTTTTCCAGTCCCTGTCAATTATTGAAACCACGAAATCCACAAGAATAGAAAAAAATGTAATTAGTATTTTTTTGGAACGATAATATCCATATGACTTTTTATAGTAACCGAATTTAATAAATACTCGCGTTTATATTTCAGAATAATTATAACAACCGTGAACCTCTCGCGCAGAGGTTTTCGGGTGGAGAATGGCAAGCTGATGTTCGCAGACGAAATTGGCCACCTGGCGAGAAATAAATGTAAACTGTTTACTCAACAAAATCCAAAACAAAGTGGAACTGTAGGTTATGCACAGTGTCCAAAAATAGAAGAATAGAATACATGCGATATAAATAAAATAACTTTAAAAATGTTTTGTTGACGTCACGTCTAGGGAAATCAAATAGGACTACTTCAGAGACCAATACGGGCAGATCCGCGCAAATAATAAATAGAAGTGTGCGAAAAATAATCTAGCGGCATGAGATGAAACGATTGAAAAAAAAAATATGGACGTTATTACGTTTAATTTAAAATCAAATTTCTCTTATTTACATATTCTGCACACTTCTGTTTTTGTTTAATAAATTATTTTTGGATGTGACATTTAAAACTTGTTCTTAGTCGAGAGAAGAAATTTTTCCTCCATACTGAAATGCTTGCAGCGTAAATATTAAATTAATAATTTGTAGCGTGCTGTTATCTGTTCGAGATGGAAACAATCCAGTTGTTTTCCCAGAATCGCACAAGCAAGCTGTCAGATATTGGTTTATAAGTCTGTTTGGTAAAATGTTTGGTGAATATAAAACATATTTAAGACTTTGTTTTATTTCAGCCAACTTTACCTTGAACTTCTTGTATACGTTTGGACACAATTTGATACTCGACGAATCATACTTCTGGGGGTTGCTTACAGTGGCGGCTCGTGGGTTGTTGCCAGGTAGGGATGCAGTTGTCAAGAACTGTACAGGGTTGTGCGCTTGTTGACTATACATAGGGACCCCTGTTTTTCGCGAAAATAATTTTGCCCCTGTTTGTTTCAGTGCCTTACCTGCATATCTGCAATTCTGCTTCGTGGTCAGCGATTGGATGTATTAACTGTCTCGAGCCTTGGGATTCTACCGGTGAATCACAGACCTGGTGTTGCAGGAGAGTTTTTGTAATTGGCTCAGTCAAATGAGATACGGCTCTTCACACAGACACGCTGCCAATAACTATGAATTGTTAACAAATTTCATCGTTCAAGAAAAGTAGGATGAAGATAATACAGTATATTGGAGACTATGTTGTCTTCTATTATTTTTGCTATCTTTTAGTGTCTTTAGCGGTCATAGAATTGTGTCAAAACTGTTTACAAATTGCACCGTCCAATAATAGTAGGATATAGATAATACAGTCTATTGGAGACTATGTTATCTTCGATTATTTTCGCGATCTTTCAGTGTCTTTAGCGGTCATAGAATTGTGTCAAAACTGTTTACAAATTGCATCGTCCATTAATAGGATATAGAATACAGTCTATTGGAGACTATGTTGTGTTCGATTATTTTCGTAATCTTTCAGTGTCTCTAGCGGTCGTAGAATTGTGTCAAAATTGGTTACAAATTGCACCGTCCAATAATAGTAGGATATCGATAATACAGTCTATTGGAGACTATGTTATCTTCGATTATTTTCGCGATCTTTCAGTGTCTTTAGCGGTCATAGAATTGTGTCAAAACTGTTTACAAATTGCATCGTCCATTAATAGGATATAGATAATACAGTCAATTGGAGACTATGTTATCTTCGATTATTTTCGCGATCTTTCAGTGTCTTTAGCGGTCATAGAATTGTGTCAAAACTGTTTACAAATGGCATCGTCCATTAATAGGATATAGATAATACAGTCAATTGGAGACTATGTTATCTTCGATTATTTTCGCGATCTTT
>PNEQ01045791.1:0-27933 GCA_003012365.1 Medauroidea extradentata
AAGTTTACTATCTAATAATATTCCAAGATCATGTACATTATCATTACGTTTAATTTTGCAATTATTTACTAAATAGTCAAACTTTATAGGGTTAGTTTTACGCGTAAATGTAATACAGATAGTTTTATCATAATTTAGATTCATACTATTATTCTTGCACCACTTACGGACTAAGTCAATATCAGCTTGAAGTTTAATGAAATCGGTTATATTACTAATTTTAGCATAATAATAATAATAATAATAATAATAATAATAATAATAATAATAATAATTAGACTTGCAAAACACGTCCAACTGCAAATGTTTAGCCTTCCAAACACGTATCACTAGAGACAGGAAAATATCGCGGGTTCACTAACACGTAGGGTAGCCTCCAAGAATCTTTGTGACCTCAAGAAGGCAACAGCTGTTCGTTGGCTACTCGCTTACACAGTAAAATGGGCCCGCATTTAGTTACGTTTCTACTACTGGCTCATCTCCTTCCAGGAAGTATAAAATAAGCCAACGGCCAATTGTGAAATTAACACGAACTTACAGTTGCTGGAATTACAGCTTGTGACTGAAAGAAAACGCTAATTTTTCTGGTCTCTACGCATTACAAATTAAGTTCTTTTGGTTCTGAGACCCATAGCATGGTTCATGGTACCAGATAACACACACATTACAGCGAATACATTTCTCACCATGTTTATCTGAAGAAAATGTTTTCCTACAAATCGACGGTGAAGAATGGAAACCTTCAATGTCAAAAATTTCAATTTCACAGGAAAGAGGAAAAAAAGTTTATTTTGTACGGCGCTCAACCACAGCTGTAATCTTGATGTAATATATTTAGTACAATTTTATTTGGTAAATTCTCTATGTTAAAAATACTTCAAGTTTTCCATGCAGCAACATAAAAAAGAAAAAGAAAAAAACCACTGAAAATTGACTTAGAAGGTTTCCATCCTTCACCATCGAAATAGGACATTCAGCGTCATTATCATCGCTATCATAGTCATAAGTTGACAATGGCTTTTTGACTTTTGTGCTGAACAATAGAAATCCCTGTTTCGTCAACATTGAATATTTTTAGAGGGCTGTGGTTTACTTTTGCAAGTTCTGGCTCCAACATAGAGAGAAACATGTCTACATGTGTTTGACTAAATCATTTGTTCTGGCAACAGATAAGGGCTGTGATTTCCTTAGCGACAAATGAGGATGTCGTTTCAGGAACAGACGTAACCATTTGCCACCAGTAGATTTATTTTCAACTGAAATAGGATGTTGAATATTGTTGCGTATCGCAAGTTGAAACGCCGTGCGATGAAGGTTTTTTACAGTTAGGCCATAAAAATGACTTTCCATAGTCGTACAGTAATCCACTTATTCTTTCTCCAGTGTTTGAGACAAAATGGTTGTCTACCTAATTTTACTCCCACTAATTCTTCTGCTGTAAGGTCGCCACTTCGTTTAACATAGTCTTTCAGTGTTGCGCGAGGAACATTGAAAGCCTTGCTAGCAGATTTGTATCCCATTTGTTACACGCCTTGCGTTTTGCCATCTAAGAATTTAAACGAAGAAAAAAATGAAATATAGGCTATGACTATTTAAAAATAGACTATGTTCCGGATTTCGTCCCCTGGACGATATTGGGAACATCATAGGGGACGAAATTAGGAGCAGGGCCACCATAACACTGGAAGTCATTTCAGATGCGCATAACAACAATTGATGGCGTTAATGCTATAGTTTCCATTAAAAAAATTCAAAACTTACGTAAGTAAAGTACAAATATTTAAAAAATTGGGCGTACAAGGAAAACTCACTAAGTACTGATAAACAGAAAAATTAGATATTCCTTTGACAAGGGAAATATATTATTCGTGAGATTAAACAACTTTCAGTACAGTATATGTTATACAATATTTTACAAACCCATACTCATATAAAAATCAATTTTTCTCGTAATTTCATTTTATGAACTTAAAGGATTTTCCTTGTACGCCCGCCAAATAGTACTTTTAGCTACTTTGGAAATAACATGTTAATAAATGAGATGTACTCAAGAACTTACCGCGTCAGAAACCACTGAAACGTTGACATCTGCCGGAATGCCATTGCTATTATCTGCGCTACTAATACGCAACGATTCTAACAGTTTCACGCGGTACCGCCAGGTTACATCAACTACCAAGACTATAGTTACGCGAGGGTACGAATTTACGCACGGGGACGAAATATGGGCCCCCTACCTTACATATAAAGACATTTATGAAACTCTTATTTTCTTTAACGTTTACCAGTGAATTAAACTGCCTGTTTTTATCGTTACAGGGAACATGAGTTCTCGTCCAGTAACTAAGACGTTATGGAACTTCTTTGGTACTAAGAGTTTCCGAATAACAGTTACGAAGACTACATACTTATTTCTTGAGGACTATACGTTGTAGAACTTGTAAACATTCAGCACACCTACTTAAAAAAAGAATACTAACACTCTCTTCAACAACAGTTCTGTAGTAACAACATACATAGCATCCAGAATTTTTTTTTATGTATAACCGCAGAGAATATAGGAATTACGATTTTCTTGCTTTCTATGGCAAAGACGGGTTTGTTCTGGTAAATAAAAATCCGTTATTCAGTTACGCCTTTTGAGATAAAACATTTTAAGATGTTGCTGTAGTAATACAGACATATAACGGTACGAAAACGGAATTAATATCGTATGCGGAGGATATCCGAGTGCCAGGGTTCGCAGCCCGAATGCAGATTAATGGCTACGGTGGAGAATTCTCAGGAATGAGAAGGGTGAGGGAAACGGGAGATACCGGAGAAAACACTCCAACCGCGTCATTGTCCGGCACGATTCCACATGTGATAATCCGGGAACCGACTCCGCAGGGCATATAACCTGGAAGCGTTGGTGGAAGGCGAGTGGTCGGACGACTCAGTCATCACAGCCCCGCAAGGGATGGAGAAAGCTTGTGTCTTCTGAATGGAGGAATATCGCACTAGTCTTTCGTGCGTGGGAAAAAAAAATGACGAGGAATATTTTCGTTTATGAATTTTGCAGTATTTATTTATCATTGGTTTAATTACAATAATAAATTAATCACAATTTTAGTATCTATTCTCAAATTATGTAAATGATTCCTGTAGGGTTATATTTCTATTTATATTTGTAATTTTATGGTATTTATATTCAGTTTTAAACCGTTCTCAAAGAGAATTGCATATAACTTTGTCTGTTTTGAGATGAGATACACGTCCTCTCTAACAATTCCATGTTCCGCTCCTTGCGTAGAGGCGATGAGGCCTAATATATGCATACTAGTGTAGCCCGTATAGCTCTCACGCGTTTAGACCTCTGATACTAACAGTTGAGCAGCCACCCGTGTGATACACTTTAAAACTGTATCGTTACCTCATCAACGATAAAAAATCTTCACTACACTGTGCTCGATGACCCGGCAGAATATTTTTGCCATGTCATTGTATGATTCTTGAAGATAGATACAGGAATGATAACGTTCAGAGATCGTTTTCTATAACCGTATGATAGAGATTGCTTGGAAGTGAGACTTCGAGATCACAAACACCATTTCTGGAGACTTCGTACTCGTAGTTTGAATGTCGAAAGTAGGTTTACTTTCCTTTCATCGTGGTTCTATACGTCAGTAAAAATTTCAGGACGACATATTTTGCTGAGTTCCGTAGTTCTGAGACTTGTTTCATACCTGCAGTTGACTCTGTTATGTTTTTAACATGTTCTTACTAACACCTCTTTCTTGTCAGTTTGTCTGTTAGCCATCAGTGAGATGTTCGGTAACAATAATCAATGTATTTGTACAGGGTTAATAGGTTATATCGATGGCCCAGTTCGAAAGGGAAACAACTAAAAAAATTACACTTTTGTGTTTGGCTCACCAAAACATGGACAGAAGTGCACGCTCCTAGTTGAAAAGAAAAACAACACATAAATTCCCTTGTTTTAATAACTTGGCACTTTATTTTGACTGTCAGTAAAGTTCTAGAAATTGCGTTTCTTTTAATTAGAAGTTTGCTAATTTTAGTAAATACACACTATAAACATTTAAACTACTTAATCAGTTGCCTCTGTACTTTTGCTTCAGATAAACATCAACAAAATATTTCAAATAATGGATTTTCCGGCGAAACGGAAATCTTTCTATATGCATTTTCTTAAAAACTGGAAATTATTAGTGGTTTTGCTTTTGAACTGGGCCATCGATGCACTATTAATTGTCTTTGTTGTCTTTTTGCTTATCTGTTCTGTGACAATGAGATGTTCGGTAAAATTGAACAATGTATTCATTTATGATTACTATATATTAGCTCACTTTCATGTCTATTTGCTTGTCTGTTCAGTAACAATCAAATGAACGGTAACTATTAACAATGTATTTTCATAGAGTTTTATTACTTGCTTTCTTGTCTGTCAGTTTACTACAAGTTTTGTAGTCAAATTTTGTGTCTTATATGTATAACTTTTAGTAATATTGTATAATTTCCCCGATAATGTAGAAACCTGAAACTTTCAACATAGCACAGAATTGGATCACATTTCAGTACAAAAGAAAACACTTTAAATGTAAATATTCACATAAAAAATATAAAATAATAATATATTAACGCAATTAAATTGATTCTTTATAAGCTAAAGACGTGGACTTTAAACAATGGTGAGAAAACGATAATAATGTCATGTAAGCGAAAAAAAAAAAAAATATGTATAAAGGATTGACGCTTTTACATAACAAATATTTTCAAATATTAATATACTGCACTACGTTGTTAGAACACAGTGTAACAAATTTTCACAAGTACATACTTATTTTTCTTTGAAATTATGTGTATGATTAAATGAAAATTGTGAGGAGCGTTCCACAGACTCTATCAAAAAGTGCAGAGAGCAGCAGCCGTTGAGCTAACTCACACAACAGTGCATATAATTTTCAGTGCAATAAAATTGTGAGCGATTTATGTGAAGAACTATTCATGCATCTGTTGCCAACTATTTTATGTGGCCCACATTTATCATTATAATTTTTCAAATATTTTCGTAGGGGACTTTCTGTTGCACTTTTAAGTTCGTTTTTAAAACGTCGTATATAAAAAAAATTTTATTATTTACAAAAATACTTTGCTCTCAGCAGTATGATGCATTTCTTATTTCCAAAGAAATTGGCTTCTTTTGAAGTCCAAAAATTTTAATGTAACTTTTAACATTCGTGAAATTGTTTACAGGAATGACTCTCGAGACAAGTAAGTATAAAATTTCCATAAAAATCACTCGTTTGAACAGAACATATACTGAAGTATAGAAATGATCTTGTTTTCCGAAGGAAAATGCGGTGTGCTATACGTTTGACGGCCATGTCTGCCGACCTGTGTGCTTGTCCATGGCTTTGTAGCTCCCAAACCGGTGGTCCCGATATTTTTATTGAAAGCTAGTTTCATCGGAATAGTTCTTGGATGTATTTGATGAGAATATTTACTAGACAGGTTCCACGCAGTGTCAGCCGTATTGCGTTGTGATGGATTTATCACAGAATGATATGTAAAATTTATGTATTAATATCTTTGCATTGTTTTGTTTTATCTTGAAATGTTTATAAAATAACAGATGAATGTGTTGGTCCATGTAATGGAAGGATAATATGAATATTTAAAGTATATTTATTATAAAGTGAGCATGTACAGAAATGTTGGATACATAGCTAAATTTTAAACTGTAAATGATTTTGTGAAGATTTTGAAGAACAAAAAGGTATTTGTCAAATTTACTGTATACACTATTGAAATGTCATCATGTATGCCGGCCCAGAAGCCCAGCGAAAAGTCATCATGTTTAGCCGATTGAGTTTAGTCCTTTTAGCCATTATTTTTCTGTATGTTTGTTGCTTTTTCAGTTTAAATCCTTTTGCTAATATTTTCATAAGTAATTATATATTCCAATGAAATTTCTCTGCTCTTGATTATTTTTTAAATTGCTATTATATTTTGTTGATTGGAAAATTCAGGATAAACATTACGCCCATAAAAATTTCTTTAACTGTGCTTTGGAGTAGGGAAATATTTTTTTTTATATTCACAAAGAGATTTGTCCAAATTTTAAATTTATTTTCAAGAATTGTTCCCTACCCTGCACAGCGTGAAAGCGACCCACTGCTTATAGAATATTTTAAGGAAAACAAATTCACAGAAGAGTCAGCTATATTGTTGACAGTTTGCTGAAACCACAAAATTTTTTCTGTTGTTCAGGTTGCACGCTTATGGTCAGACTGCGGCGTGACTATGGCTGAAATGTTAACGAAGGTAGCCAACACACATTGTCAGCAAGTGAGGCAACAATTTTCCCCGAAGGCAATACACTGAACGTCTTGGTACACGTACATAATGTGGATTAACAGCTGGTTGTTTAAATGCGACGATATTACCGGCAGAGTTGAATATGTTAGATAGATCGACTTTCAGTTTCTTTGTTATAATCCCAGTGTTTTATCCATATTACGCAGAGATGACGTGAGGTTGGCTCGCACAGAAGATGTTCTCAGAGAATACCTGAACGTGCAATGTTCAACACTGCAACTGATGTGGGTAGTGAATAAAGCTCTTACATTCCAAGAGCTTTTTAACGAGTACGAAAGACAATAAATTTTAGGGTTTATAATGGCGCTGTCTGTTCTCTCACCCGCCATGTCAGTTTGCAATATCCGGCTGACATGAACGAAACCTTATGCAGGAACAAAAAATCGAAATTGTGACATAACAGATCAACCAACAAGAAAATCGTGAGAGTAATCGCGAGAATGTTGCCTGTATTTCAGAAATAAATTTACTTCTAACATTTTCGTGTGTGATTTGGTTATCCTTATATTTTAATGGAACATCAATTGTTTTCAAATAAAATATATATTTAATCAAGTCATATTAAAATTTTAACATTCATTACGTTAAAATAGTTCGTAAATAATTATTATTGCTGTTTCTTTATTAGCAACATATTTTAACATACAGCACCATCCATTGACGAACGTACGTATTTTTGTAAATCGCTCGTATACGAGACGTTTGGGCGGATATGCACGGACGAAGACAAATGGACTCAAGATGTGTAACTTCGACTTCACTATATATTTCCATGTGTAACTTGTTTGTGCTTTGGCTTGCCTGCTTTAATTGTATTATTTCACTTTCTACTTTGATGATAAAATATGTTCCCACCGTTTGGTAGGAACCACAAAAGATAAAGAGATAAGCGACAGAGATAACGATATTAAACTGATACTACAATCTGTGAAGTGCAGCAGAGACGTGAGAAAACACTGTGCGGTGCTACCCACCGTTTCACTGGAATTTTTTCTCGCATGTAATTGATTCTCATACAGTTTGCCTTAAAATTTTAATATGTATTTGGCATTAAACTTGACGGTTACAGATTGCAGGAATTTAGCCCTAAGTAAGGATTTGTCTTTAGCCAAAACTACCCAGAAATGTTTGAGTGCCGTAACAATCGTGAAGAATTTTACCATACAAGTTTTATAAAATTGATAATGGTAAGTAATAATTCCTTATTTATGAATTTTGCTTTGCGAACTTTCTGCTTATTTTTTTTAAAGCGGTAGGCTACTTTGATAAATGTGATATTTCAAATAATATACAAATGCGGGGACAGTTTGCGATGTATATTTCAAGTTAAAGCCATGCTCCCTAGTTTACACTTTTTAGCTACATAAATTTTGTTTTTATTTAAACGATAGCAGATATCAAAACTCTGTCTTGCAGCTTTGTTTAAAATCGTCTTCTCCATGTCGACTGATTTTTTTCCAATACAGCAAATAATTCGGGTTTAGAAAATTACGTAATTAACGAAATTCTGGTTAATTGACTTTTTAATCGAAATCGTATAATTTCTTGCTTCAAAACAAATCTGTCAGACGGAACTGTAATCCACGCTGTTGTTTAAGTTTAGAAAAAATATTGTTGCATAAAATAGTAGAAACTAAGTAGGATTACGTTAACAGAAATATGCTGCCAGTAAGGGTCATTAGCTTAAATATCATTCATAGAATCTATTTTGCATCTACTCAAGGTTTATTGTCTGCATCTTCACATGACTTTAAATAGTAACATGTTAATTATATAAAATTGGCGTTAGCAAAGGAAAAGTATTTCCCTCAATACACTCCCTAACGAAGGATATCAGTGTAAAGGCCGTTTTCGATAAAGTGAGCACTGTATGAAGTTTTGTTTCGGCCGTTTTGCAGCCATCTTTACTATTTTTAATACGAAAACTTCAGTGTATCTAAAAACAAGTGTAAACGTTAAGCACACTCCAAAGTCAACATTTTTAATAACAAATTCCGGCGAGTGCTAAGTTTATAGTGAACAGCCTATACATAGTTCCTTTAATTGCAAAGCAAAATACTAGCTGACAAAATTAGACACAAGTGAAAGTTATTGCTAAGTCACTAAATTTGCATTGGTTTCTGAAGTTGTAATGTGTAATAAAATACATCATTTTCTACATTACTGCAACTCAGCTTCGAAGATAAAATAATTTACTGTAGCACCAACTGGACACTTATTTAGCTATAAAGCTATGAACCCTCCACAAGTTAACGACACTGAAGATTAAATTTTACAAGGAATGTATTTCTTCTTTTTAAAGATAATTAAAATTATGGACGAATTCCTTGCTATTCTTATAAAAAGTTTGCATTTCACTTTTATTTACTACAAATTAAAATAACATAATTTTTTTTAAATGAATCCGAATACAACTAAACAAAAATCCACATTGTTAACGTTCCTGTTTCCTTAAGATTTTACAACGAAGTTTAATCAGGGTGGGTCCAGTCACTGAAACCGAAGATCTCTCTACGCGTGAAACTTGGGTCAGTATTGAATGGCAAGACTAAATGCTGACTTGCTGACTTTGACGGATCGCCCGGGAGGGAGGCGAACAAGAACCGGTGAATGGTAGTTACTATGTTTTATAAACTAAAGCGGATGCCCGGATGCAGTACTGACGTGTTGAATTAACAGGAGCATGTTTGGATTTAGGAATTAAAGATGGAAGGTTGAGAGGAAAGTGTTATTTGACTCAGCTTGGCCTGGTTATGGCAAGAGCCTAAGAGGCGTGTGTAGGTTTGTTTGAAACCAAATAAATTGGTTTGCGAAATTTAAGTAAAAAAACACAGGGTATTAAATTAAAAAATTAAGGTAACTTTACTGGTTTTATTTTTTTTTCAATTCAATTCAAGAAACCAATTTCTTAAAGCTTAAACTTTGTGAATAAATACACCTTGTCAATCGTTCGCGATGATGTATTATAGTCTACATTATGTCATGCTATGGCGACTTAACGAGAGTCGCGGGATAACTTACTGGCGAAGCCAAATTGCCCTCCTTCTGCAAGCAAACTAACTCATCCCTATGGGGAAATGTTTTGATTATGCAGTTACCATTTCCTCTTAAGGATACATCGACATCTTGTCAGGATAGCAGGGCCCTATGAATATGGGTCCTTTAGCCCGAAAATCCTTACCATCTAAAACAGAAGCTTTCAAACTTCCTGATGCAACAGCTCTTGTAGACGATAATGCTCACTTCGGTTCACTGCATGTTGCAGTCAGCTCACCCGCCCAATGCCGCCCTTTCCTGGATGCAACTGCGTAACTCAAACGTTTTTTCACAGTCACGGAATTATGTTATGTACTTAAATATTGATCCAAGTTGATTGCGCAAGGGAATGTTCAGCGAATGGAAGGTTTGGTTAGACTTAGAAATGACTCCAAGAAATCTTCAATCAGGACATGGGCTGGAGTAGAGTTTTTAGGTTTGACATGTCTGCTGTTAAGACGGTCTTATATTTGAGTTAATGCTGTGCAAAGCTCATCATAAGACAAACGTTTCGGCTTACAGCTCCTTCAAGTAGTACTTCACACAGATTTCTATCTCCCAAAACCCACCGAAATATGTTGCACACGGGAAGTGGAAGGCATGTATTTTCCTTCTTCAATGTGCGTTGTACAAACATGATCACCCTAATTTTTCAGACTAAATCAATTGTCTTGATTAGTGTAGTTTACTTTTTTCTTTAATGAATTTAGTAGCACTGTCAGAATATATGATAGTACAGTTTCCTTAACATAGATAGTATTCTTCGTAAAGCTGATAAGACTGTACCAAAGTTTGTATTAGTCACCGGTTATGTGTAGATGGCCCTAGTGATAAAGCACACAAATATTGCGATACATTCTTCGGTTAGGGCCAAATTTCGTAGTGAAATTTTAGATTTGTACTTAGCCCTAATGATAGCATTCAGTATGAATAAACGGACTTGAAGGTATAACTACCACTTCTACAGAAATCTGATGATCTTCTTCTCCTGCCGATCAAAGATCAACAACATTGATGCTGAACGGAGAACAATGGTGCTTGAGACAATATATGTGGAAGCCAGATGTGCTCCTCTGGTATACAACAATCCTTAACAGATTTAACTATCGGAGTCAAGAATTTTGCATTTGTAAATTTAAATCCAGAGGTCTAAGCGCATATGTGAGATTGAACATCTTTATTTTTGACAAACTTATCTTAGACGCTGAAAAGATAACATCATCATTCTTACTCGGTTAATAAAAAAGGATAATTAGAATAGCGAGTCGTGTTTTTGCGAATGGTTACCACGTGTTTTATTTTTAGGAAAAAGAAGTCTAAGATCTATTAACTTGCTTCCTTATTATGCCATTCTGTTTTATGCTTGTCTGGGAAACTTGGCTCCTTACACCAAATGTTCAGTGAAGGGAATTTGTCGGGAGTCTCACCTCTGGAGATGACAAAGCAGATCCAACCTTCAACTTGTGATGTCTTTTCAGAGCCGTAACTCATGTAGTCGTACTTGATAACTTGCACTTGATTTGGATTCTTAACCTCTTGCAGGCATTCCGTTTCACACATTTCTGTTCCTTCTGAAAATACTTATCAAGAATGAGCTATCTAATTTTCTGGAACCCTTTCATGAAAATATCTATACGTGGTACCATCTGCCACTCGCCTCAATTGAGTTGCAAAGTGTTAGGGAAGTTCGTTTTTTCTTCACGAAAATGTTTAACGTGTGCCCATTGTACCAACTTACGAAAACAAAACGCACACTTCTGGCGAGCTTGTAATGCCACATGAAATAGATTATGTACATTATAAACCCTGTTTCTAAGCTCTTCAATGTAACTGAATATGACAATTTCAGATCTCTAAATATCAAAATGAACTAACAGAATGGATTCTCTAATAACATAATATTAGTGAACTTTGCTGCAGACATTTTATCAGTATTTTTTAATGTTACTATTTAAACTCCTTCAGAAAATAAAAACTTCAGCGAATGGCTTACACAGTTATTCACTACTTGGATCGTATTGGTGACGCGCCAACTGAAAAAACGCGCCAAAGCCGCCATTATAGCTCATTTAACTGTGAGGGTCTGAAGTGAGAAACAGCTCATGGCAGGCAGCGCCTTTATGTCTAGTCAAAAACAACACCACTAAAGGAGCATATTGTTCTTACGGACGGGAAACGGCAGAGGACTGTAATGAGAAACCATGTCAGCATTCGCCTGGAGTGATATCGGAAAACCACGGATAGTTGAAAGTTGGAGTCGCGTGTTTTAACACAGCACTTACTAGCTTGGAGCTCAGACATTATATGTGATATAGACTACAGTACCATCTACATTAAAACACACAGTATTAATTTTTACTATTTTAATCAGAGCAAATATTAGATGTGCACTAAGGTTTCAAGAGAGGGAGGTTTTCAAATTAATTCTAAAAAAATGTACATCGAAATCCGAATAAACATAAAAACCAGTACACGCGAAGAAAAAAAAAGTAGCACTAGAACATGTCTTTTTTGTTTTTTTTTTTTCGACCAAATATTGTGACAAAGTTAAAAATTTGCAATTTTTTTGGAGTTTATTTATTTTTCTCATGGTGCAGCCTATTTTCTGATAGTAAGTTATTACTTTTTTATGTCACTGTTTATTCACTGGATGGGAGAGAGTACGTTGTGTTTTTTGTGTTTAACTTGTTAAAGTATGTAGGTTTTTCACAGAATTTTTTATGCGTAGTTCTGTGTAGGTAATTTGTCTGTGTTTCTCGTGAACTCGGGCCGCAGCCGAACACTTGGGCGGGCGAATGCAGTCAAGGGACGGCCAGATGGTGTTCACGAGGTGAAGTGTACACATTCCTGTGTTTTCCGGTGGCTGTCCGTGGCTTGCTTTCGCCGTGTCCTGGGGTGTTTCGCTTCATGTTCCTGAGTTGATCAGAAACGTGCTAAAAGTTCCGCGTTGTTTAGTGAGCAGTTTTACTGCTTTGCGTCTGTACGTTATCGGAAGAAGGAGGGGTTGGCTACAGTCGAGTCTAGCAGTTTAGTTTGTCGGCGAGTGAGGGGAGCGAGGGAGGAGGCAGGAGCTAAGGAAACTAGAATTTGCGGGAATTTTCAACAAAAAATTTATCCACGTGTGAAAAGGGAATTTTCGCGGCTTTTATTGTGTTTGGAGGGAATTTTCGAAAGGAATGAAATAATAATTTTTTCTAGATTGTAATAGTGAGATTGAGAGTTTTATGTATATATAATTAATTTAATATGTGAATTCTCATGTCCATAATATATATATTACTAGTATTTTAATTTACGGATTGCGTTAGTTTTAAAATGGCCAGCTCTGTTGCAACCACTGAAGAAAAAAAGAAGTGCCGATGGTGAAACAATCAATGACATGAAAGTCAAAGGTGGCGTGTGAGTATTTCAGAAACAGGAAACATAATGTTCATTGTGACTTATATTTTATTTCTTGTGCTCAACATGTTAATTAAGTAACTGGATGCTTATTTTTCGTGTTTTTTTAGTTCTTATGCTTATTCATGTAAAGTAAGTGAATGTTTATTTTTTATGTACAATGAAGTTTAATTTATAAATAATAGCAACAGTTATCAATAATAATTATTTGTGTTACACGTACATACATGTTTACATACCGGTGTCCGGTACAGGTACATAATTTTAACACTAAAACATAAACTTGCAACTAGATGGAATTTAGAGGGAATTTTCACACTCTCGAAGAGGGAATTTTTGTCAGCAAATGCGGGAATTCGTAACATTATGACCTGGCATCACTGGAGACAGTTGTTGTGCAGAGGAGCTCGCGACCAGACGTTCTCGGCGGGAGGAGCCGAGTGTGTTGCAGCTATGGGAAGCCGAATTTTTTTCTCCTTTCAAGTAGGGGTGATTTCCCTCAGACTAGCTGGAGGAAATGCCCAAGCTATTCTTCCTCTTTGTTTAGATTTTTAAGTAGTTTTTACGGGAGTTGAAGTCTGTCAGTAGGAGTCGTCACAGACAGGCAGCTGCAGCTAACCAGCCAGAAGCGAACGGTGTAGGCGAGCTATTATGGCTTGAAGGACTTTATTTCTGATACCTTCCTGGTAGCTGGCACTTCTTTCTTTCTAGTTTAATCTGTCTCTACCTACTGTTTTTTAATTTTTACGTGCATTTTGTCTTTTTCATGTAATTGTGTTTAGTATTTTTTTCTTCTTCGTTTTTTCTTCTTCTAAGTTAGGTTAAATTAGGTAACTGATTGAAACTCAGCTTCTTCACGTCTGTGTTACGATCACATTGTTGTTTAATAACGCGTCGGAGAGCACTGGAGCTCATCTATTTACTTTGTTTTCTTTTTATTATACTGTTACTTATGAAATTTAACATTTCTGGGTTTTTGTTTAAGACGTTTGCTGTTTATATTATTTATTATGCTGTAGAAGTATTTATTTTTCAGTTTCTCCACGTTTGAGTTTCTGCAGCAGCGTTTTCGTTTCGTAGGAAATAACTTTACACAAATTAAGCTGATGGATTAACTTATATTCTAAAGGCAGCGAGTTCCCAAGTTATTTATGTTTGTTTTCAAGAAAGTAATATATATATATATATATATATATATATATATATATATATATATATATATATATATATATCTTAGATATAGTATAGAAAGAGAACACTAAAAAAACTATCCTGTTTAGAGCTGTTTTTTAAACACTTTTGTTGTTTTAACGAATGTCTCAGAGGAGACAACATTTAGACGTCTAACATAATTAGGCTTGTATTGCAGAATGTTCAACAATGAAGCCAAAAGCCGATATTTGCTGTTTTCGTATTGATGATTTTTTTTTTGTAAAAGCTAGAGGTTCGATTAAAGAAGTTACAACAAGGGAATTAGTTCTTTTTTTCCCTTCACTTCTGAATAATTTAAATTTGGTATAGTTTTCTTTTCTTTTATTAACTTCTTAAGCTATTAGTTGCTATGGAAACTTTAAGCTGGCTGCTCGAATATTTCTCTATTAACTTTCCGCTTAGACATTAACTTGTAGTTGTAAAGTGTCGCTATTTTTTTATTTTTTTTTAATTTTTATTTTTTTTATTTTTTCAGATTTTAAACTTACCACTGGGACTAAGATCTCCTGGTTCCCGCTCTACACAAGTTGAAGGTTATGGTATGAGCCTGTTTGGTTTGGTTTTCCCCCCCCCCCCCAACTAGTTGAAATAACTTAGTATTTTTTCCCCCCATTTTTGAGGTATTAGGAAATGTGACTGTTGGTCACATTTAATGCGTTTTTGTGTCCGCCTATAGCTACATTCAGGAGTAGTTAGCGACAAGTTTTGGAGGTACGTCCAATGGAGGGCGCTGGTGGAGACATTTCCCTCGTTTACCTTGTTTTTTTACTTCTCTTTTTTGTTGGGTCCCATTTGCTGGTGTATATAGTAATGGATGATGTTCGCCTGCTCCCTTATTTGTGAACACAGCTGTTAAGACATTATAGCCGTTCTGCCGGTATTTTCGGTCAGCCGACATCCCGCAGCTCATCGGTGTCGAGTCGAGCAACTAGCCGGAACCCCGAGTTATCCGCTGGACACCCCCTTACCTTTTTTTATCATTTGATCTGCCGTCTCACGTTGGTTTCGGCGCCCTGCAAAGAGAACCTTTTTTTTTTTCATATCCATATTCACCACTCACGCTTCGCATTCGGCATCATCCACTCCGTTCTCTAGTATCTCGTAACAATATTTTGTTGCCATAATGCGTTTAGTATGGAAATATTCAAAACACTGAAATTTTTAATCTTCATATTCAGTGCATGATATCACGCTAAATGGGTGTCTGTTAATATATCAATTCAAAAATATGATACACATTTCTTTCAATGTTTGCTCTTTTCGAATTTTTCTCTATAAACTGAAACATTTGGAAACAAAAAATTTCAAAGCCATTTATGTACCGCGCGCATTAAATGTTGTATTCGAATTCGATGACAAAACTGTAATGGACGAAATTCAAAAGTCCGTTTAATGGACATCGAAGAATAATATATATATTTTTTTAATTTTATTTTATAATACGTACTGATCTGAATCTACTCTTGTGACGCCTGGTAATTTTTTGGTAAATAATTCAAGTACAATATCAATAGTTTCGTTATTTTTTTAAGCTCGTTGCAACCAAAGCAAAGGAGCATGTAAGTGACAGTCCTGAAAACTAATTATGGCATAATGGCCACATAAAAATCACAAACTAACCTGTGCTGCAAGTTATTGTATGTGTAAGGAAATGTATGGAAAACGTACTTTTCTTGACTTTCGTTGCAAGTCACATACATTGTGATAAAAATTATCAGAATTGTCACTTGATGTAGAAGGCTTTTTTACCTAGGGTAATTTCGAACTTTTTCAGACATGATATACATTTAGCGTTGTTAAAGATACCAATTTATTGTTATATATAACAGGATTTTGTGTCCCATACCGTGTACCTTAACTTAAACCGATCTTTGCATTCGTATATAGGGTTTACCTGGCAGTGATGTACCAGTTTCTAGTCGAATGTAACATAATTTCCGAATTGTCATTTTGTCTAACTTGACTACCTCACCAGTATAATGTTTGTTGATATTGCGAATTAACAAAATTATATAAATAATAATAGAATTTCAAACGGATTGTAGATATGTTCATACAAATACTAAAATCATTTCCTTACAAAATACTTAACCTAATATCGTTGTCAATAATTGTACGCACTTAAATATTCTTTATTGATGTTCTACAATAGAATTTAAGGATGTCGCATTAAATTAAATTTTTTTCCACTGCATTAGTGCGGTAAATATTTTCTTACGTGTAAATATTAATTGCCCTATTTGCATCTAAAGAAGTGAACCTTATTCTTTTGCAGTGTAATGTTCTTTTGGCTTGTCCATATTAAAAATTTACAGCCAGAAATATTCTCCAGTCTTGATTACACAGCCGGCTTCTATTAAATAAAACAAGTTTCGGAAATACTAGTATTCAGCAAACCTTAAAAGTGGATGCTATTTCACTTGCAGATTGTTGTGTTGAACAAGAACATTAACTCGGAGACTACACCTACGTTCGATTTCGTAAAGTACCTTACAAAATTCGAATATTGGAGTGGCATTTAGAGCTGTTTCGAAATGTCTCTGACTTTAGCATTTATTAAGTTTATTGACTTCCTCTAGTAAAACGGTCATACTTCAAGGAACGTAAGTAAAAGAGGAAAGTAAATATAATAGTTTTAATTTTTAATATCGTGGTAGATTTAATTTACAGTGACACACGAAAAATTGACGAGAATAAAGATAAAATAATATTGTTAAATATGATCAAATATAACTAAACTTCCCTTGTTTAAGTACTGTCTTAAACGAAGTGGTACTCTTCTTGTAGTGAGGTCATAGTTCCATGGAATTATTCGTGACTGTTGACATTTGAATCTCTTCCTTCCTCCTTGAGAGTCGTTATTGACCTGCCTAGCTCACTGTTAATAAAACTTGGATCTTTATAAAGTATTACTTAATTTATATTAGCTAAAGAAAGTAAATGTAAGGAGTGGCCATGCTGTAAACTAAAATCACTAAGGTAGTGATCTTAATTACTCAAAAACTGCCTCGTGGGGATTAACGAATGAATTTAACAAAACATTTCGTAATGCTTTTCCTGTTTTGTATTTCACGAACCGTTCTTTTAAATTAAATAGGCATAGTAACATGAACAACAAATATTCTGGTTTAATTTTTTTAAGCATAAGACCGCATTTCAGAGTTGAAATAGTTAAACACAGGTGAATATTAACTTGCATGAACTTCCATATTTGCAAAGTAACGAAAGTGAAGTGTCAAAATCTTTTGTTCTGCCGAGGCGGAGCGGTAGTGATTGTCTTGAAATAAAATAACTCGCAGACATAAATATACGCATTAGAGTTTATAAGTGTACAATTTTGACTGGTATTACAAAAGTAACTTTAGTAACAAGGCAACCATTTGATATTCACACAAATACGTCTTAATTTTGAGTCAGACTCATGACTTCAGGCAAAGACAATGACTACATGAATGGGTCATTCTTCAGTACATCTTAGGTTCGAGATTGTACCAGACTCACAGCGGCTGTAGGGAAGGACATGCTTCTTGCGATAGCACATTAATTTTTTAACTTATGAAACATTATAACTATATTGATTCTAAAACATAGTAATATTATTTTAAGTATATAGTTTTAATTCTCTGATTTGCAATATGTGCATGTATTTACAACGTCCGATACGCTAATAAAATTTTTGTAAAACTTACCAGGAATTTCGTAGTACTTTTAAAAATATTTTTAAAAGTAGAAGAATTTCTCCTTTGCAAAATTATGTATTTGTAAAGTTACTAAAACTTCCTTTGTAAAAGTACTTACGAAAATATTTTAGTTGACAAAATTCACTGATGAAATCCGTCTTAATCCCACGTAAATTACGTATTTTGTTCGATTAACCTCTTACATTTGGCAGTCTGTAACTACCCCATGATGTCAACTTTGCAGGACTGTAAATAAGGCCCAGGCGAAGTTGCTGTTAGTGGCCGAGATAATCTTAAGACTGCTTTCCGCGTGGACAGCTACAGCTACTTACCCTGATGCAGAGTTAACTCGACTGGCAGCTTTGTCATTCTTACACTTGATGACTTAACTACCTATCTGGCGAAGCAAATATTATCTGCTATGAATAACACATACGAATAAAGCCGCGGGCACACAGCTAGTTTCAAATAAAGAAGAAAACTTGTGATTCTCAAACGTATCGGAAATGTGCTACGTAAGTAAACTAGATGACGTAAGTCATACAACCTGTGTATTCCTCGCGTGTCACTATTTACAAACGTATTTTTAACAAAGGGAATTAATTTATCACATAATGCTCAAGCAACGAAGTTTCGCGTGTATATTAGCCTGCGAAACATAACAACTGGGATTTTCTTACGGCCAGGAAATATATCACGACGACAGTGTAATTTTAAAGATAAGCACACGATATCGACGTAACGAAGTTCTCACGAAATGCCTTGTCACCTGACGTCTTAGTTGTAGCGTAGATAACCTTGGACTGTAGGCTATAGATACAAGAGTAAATATAAGCCTGCAGTAGTAGCTGGCGTCATATGGACGTGAGAATCATACAGGGACACAGCTGTGACCACATCTACTCTCTCTGGTAAACACGAGACTGGAGCACGCTGAATGAAAGGTTTGAAGCAACGCTCGTTAGTTTATTCACAGTAAGGCAAAAAAAAACTCAAATTTTTTAAAAGAAGTGCTTTGATAATTTCAAGACTGACTAAGATCAGTTGTACGATGCACAAGTCTATGCGCGCGTTTTGAAAAATAATCAACCGTTCGTTTGTAAAAAAAAAGGTTTCATTGAGGTTTATTGCTACCATAACAATTAATTAAACGTTATTGTAAAAAAAACTATACGAATACCTCGATATGAATATTATGTTGCTTTAATTACTATAATACTTTCTTAAGTATTTTTAGGACCTTAAATCTCTATTTATAAAAATGAACACTGACTGACTAACTTACTGACTGACTGAATGACTAACTTGACTGACTGACTGATTGACTGACTGAGATACCACGTGATGTTCGAATAAACCTTATCTGCTTACATAGCACTCCCTTGATTTTCTTTTTATTTTTTGTCGGTTCTGTTTAGGAACATGGTTTCACAAAATAAACTTTTTTTACACGTTGTTACGCTTTTCAAGAGCCTGATATGCGATCACATTATCGCTTACAAAAACGTTACGTATCGTTTTCAATCTGAAGTATCAGATGAGATAAATTCAACAATTAAAATTGTTACGTTACAGTGTGGCTAGCAAAGAAAATAATACTAAGGTTTATATATATATATATATATATATATATATATATATATATATATATATATATATTAAATTCTGTTTGTACTTTATAATTGATTTATCTCAAGCACGTATTCTTTGCCCCCACGAATCAACCCCGAAAATAAATAATCTGAGAGTTTTATGTACTACATTATTTGAATTGATGACTTAGCAAATAATAAATTTTATTTTTTTTTTTTATTCGCGTGTGTTACTATAACATATCCCCCTTTTTCTTGTAACCTTATGAAAATTTAATTATTAAATGAACATTCCTTCGTGTACTTTTTCGTTGGAAACTATCAATCACGGCTCTTAAACATAGTTTGTGGAAGCGCATAATTTACTGCCATGTTTGTATGTTTTGGATATTTTATTTACAGGTCAATGAATAGCTGATAATAGTCAGAGAATAATGCAATAAGAAAAGAAGACATCAAAATTTTATTGTATCTGCGTTACCTAGAGAAAATAACACAAACTTCAAGCTCTGGATAAACATGCAAGATATAGTATTTATATGTAAGAAAATAATGGCGGTACCATTTCGAATGAAGTGTTTGAAGGACATGAGCGTGATCAAAGCCTTATTCACTCCTGCGTGGTCTAGAAATTCGTGTGTACGTAATATAAGTTCCTTGGCAAGGCTGTCGAGAATTATACATTTCCATGGATCTTCAAAAAGCGATCATTTCACGGAATATTTATATAATATTCCTTGCGGATCTTTGCAGTATACTAATTTCAATTTCTCTGAAGTGTTTTCTTGCCCTAAATTTTCCTCTATTTTCTGACTAAACTATCCTGTTCTTGTTCTTGTTTTAATTTTAGCATTAAATCTTTGATGTCTGGGTGTGTATACAAATTTTCTAACCTCTGTGCAGCGACAGAAAATTCGGTTTGCGATTTCTTCTGTTCTGCAAACACAGCTTCATCATCGGGTACTCGGCTAAGATAGTCTGCTACTAAGTTGTTCTTTCCCTTGATGTGCTTAACTTCCACATCGTTTTCTTGCAATAGCAACGACCAACGAGTGAGTCTGCCGCCGAAAACTTTACCAACTTTCAAGCAAGTTAAAGTTTGATGGTCTGTCATCAGTATTATTTTCTCTCCAAGTAACAAATCTCTATATTTGTTTAATGCCCAGACAATTGCTAACGCCTCCTTTTCGGTGACTATAGTTTCGCTCTGCTTTGTTGAGAGCGTTCTGCTAGCCATAGCAACTGTTTTTTTCTATACCTTCATCATCCTTCTGATTAAGTTGTGCTCCTAGAGCATATGCTGACGCATCTGTGTAAAGGTAGTATTCTTTACCTAGTACTGGATGATACAGTACCAACTCTTCCAAAAATATCGCCTTTACCTTTCCAAAAGCTTCTACTTGCTCGGGACCCCAAGTCCAACTGACCTCTTTCTTCAGAAGGCGGAATAAGGGTAACGCTAGTTCAGCTAATTTACTCGAAAAATTTCTGTAGGACCGCACTATTCCGAGAAAGGCTCGTAACTGTTTGTGGTTTCTGGGTCTAGGAAATTCTCGAATTACCTGAAGTTTGTCGGGGGCTGTACATATCCCTTCTGTGGTAAGAATGTGCCCCAAGAAAGGTAATTCTTCCCTACAAAAGTTGGTTTTACTAAGCTTGATGGTCATCCCTGCTTCAGCTAATTTCGAAATGACGATGTCGATATGTTCTAAGTGCTGCTCGAAAGAGTTAGATGTAATCAATATATCATCCACGTAAGCCCTAGCGAAACTCTTGCATTCTTCGCCTAAGGTGGTGTCAATGCAACGAGTAAATTCTGCCACCACGTTACAGAGACCAAAAGGCATCACTTGAAAATAGTATTGCTTGCTGTTAAAGAGAAAAGCGGTGTATTTCCTACTCTCAGCAGACAGCTTCACTTGCCAATATCTGACCGTGAGATCTAAAGTGCTCATGAACTTCACGTCTGAATACAGTCGTAGTATTTCGCTTATGAGAATCGGAGATTCTCGGTTTAACACAGATATCTTATTAATTTGGCGGGCATCAAGACACAAACGTACAGACCCATCCTTTTTCCGTACGCAAACCGGGGGATTGCTGTAAGGACTTGGTTCTCAACGTACGATATCCCAATCTAACACCTGTTTCAAAAATATCTCGGCTTCCGCCAGATATTTTCTGTGAATTTGATATGATTTTCGATGAAAGATTTCGCCAGTTTTTAGTTCGATATGTGCAGAGTACAAGTTGTTAAAACCCGGTTTGTCTGAAAACCACCGTTGGTGTTTCAACAAAACTTCTGCTAAAATCTGTTGTTGTTCTGGGCTCAGAGTTTTGATATTATTCGCTAACTTTAAAATGTCTTCTCTAGCAGCATTCCATTCGGTTAATCCTGCCGAATTTATTTTACTACCTTCATTCTCTTGAATCAAGGAACTAACTACTTTATCCGTAAGTTTCCAACCTTCAGATGAAGTAACGTAAGTGACTTCAGGTGTAGAAACTAACCAGCCTCCGAAATTTAGTATCATTTGGTAACGTATGAGAAAATCAGCTCCCAAAATTATAGGTGAAGTCAATCCCTTTACAACCCATACAACATGTTAGCTTACTGAAAGCCTTGCATTTGACTTGCAGTTATAAACTTGCTTCGGTAGGTTTACTGCAAGCCTTGCATTTGACTTAAGCTTTTATGCTGGCGTAGGTATTATTTAGCTCGACAAGTTTTCTGCAAGTGTATTTAAGAAAAATACTTGCAGTTAAACTTCTTGCAAGCTTGTGTTAAGCTTGATTGCTTACAAGTTAACCTTAAATGATGTTTAGTATGTAAGCTTAAAAAAAGTGTCAACTAGGCAACTTGCAGGAGACTTGCTGCAAGCCTGCTTGCCAGCTTACATTTCACTTGATTTTGGCTTGCCATAGCAAGCTTACTCACGAGACTTGCTGCAAGCTTTATATTTCACTTTAATTTAACTTGCCATAGCAAGCTTGCTCAGAACTCTTGTTACAAACCTGAACCAAGCTTGCGGCAAAGGTGTATTTGACTTTAATTACACTTACACAGCAAGACTGGTCATGTGATAAGCTGCAAGCATCCTGTCCCCTATACTAAGCTAACATTGCATTGAAATTTTCCTTAGCAATATTGATTCATTATATATTTTCTGTGCCATCAATAATGATCGAACTTGAGATTTAAACTGAACTTTGTAAATGAACAAGCGCTTTAAAAAGTAACACTGTTTCATATGCTACCTAAAACAACTATTACGGTATTATGTACAACTACAAGTAAATGATATCCTTACAGTTGATAGCAAATTCACAAACATCAGCATTTCCACAACAAAGTTCGTTATCTTACAACCGACTCTCACTACTACACCACTTTTAAGTATTCGCAATAGTCCAGTGGTTGTCCGACCGCTTGGCTCAGTGGTTAGCGCTCCTGGCTGCTGGGTCAAGGGTCCCGGGTTCGATTCCCGGCCGAGGAGGTGACATTTACAGTCACTTCCTCGGGTTCAGGACTGGGTGTTTGTGTTCGTCTTGACTGTCTGCCACATGACAACGTCCAATTACGTCACTTACACGAAGAATAAAGTCACTGGGGATTATATGACATAGACTCACTTAAAGGGGTGAATGTTTGGTGCAGTGGCGAGGCGATGGCCTTGCCATTGTATCAAACATTTTAAAATAAAAAATAAATAAATAAAAAAAAAGTGGTTAGCATACCTGCTTTGAAAGCAAGAAGTGAGTGGTTCCAATCTTGGCACAGGAGCCGAAATTTAATGTTTAGTAATTAACATCACAAGTCGATGAACAACCAATATTTAAGATGTAAATTTGAATAATAGTGAAAATATTGTAGAAAATAAAATTTTGATTTATTATCCAGGCTGGAAAATTAAGCTTGCAGCAGTCTTGCAAATTAAGCTTGCAGCAAGCTTACAAAACAATCTTGCAGCAAGTTAGAAATGTGTAAACTAGGCAAATTGCAGCAGGCTTTTAACAAGTTTATTGGCTTGCATTTCATGCTTGCTGCAAGGTTACTGGCTTGCATTGGCAAGCTTGCTGCAAGCTTGTAGCAAGTTTTTTCTGCTATCTGGGAATTAAGAGGGTTACTTACTTGTCGTCACTTAGACCTTGAATTGTTACTACTGTTTGTCTAGTAATGAAAGGGCTAGCTTTGGAAATAGCTCCTATTACTCTAAGTCGTGGTACTGGCAGTATGGGCAAATTTCCATTTTCTTTACTCAATAATTCAAAAGTATCCTCAGCTATACATGAAACTTCTGCTCCGCTGCCCAATAGAACTGAAAATAATTTTCCACAAATATTTAATTTTAATACCGGACACAAAATTTTGCATTTGCTATCCTCTATGAAGACGTTTTCATTCATCAAAGTTTCTCTATCCTTGTTACTACAAATCGTAGAGTATACATTTAAAGCGCTGTTTTCATTTCTCTTTGACAATTTTGAATGCAAATCCGCCATTTCGTGTTCATAACACGGTGAAATTTTACTACACTTGAAAATAGGTGTATTTTTGTCGAAACTTATTTCGCACCGTACACAACCCCTGCATGTCTTCTGAAGTGCTAATTCGCGAGAGACTGATAATCGGAGAACTTCATTATCAGTCCAGACTAGTTTAATTCTTTATGTCTGGACGGTGACGAGGCCGTTTTCCGCCCTTTATCGTCCATTTCTTCGAATGGAGGCGCACTGGGAACGAGTGGTTTATTTCTGTCGAAATAGCCCTCCTTTTCCGTCTGTCGCGGAGACCTGGAACGGTGTTTGTTCCCGTGATGACTGGAGATTTTCGAATTAGACCGCCTCCCTCTAGGTGACCTGGAATTTTCGCGTTCTATGGAACTAGACCTGGACGAACGCTGATCTTTACTGCGACTACGCCCCTGATTTTTGTTATTTTTCCAGTGTTTTTGTTTATTCCACGGTTTCTTCCCTTTTGGATAATCACGTCGATTCTGGCCATTTGATTCTCTGCCTGACTTGTCACTTCATTTAAACCGGAAAGTGTTTACTCGGCGTTCAGAATCAAAATCATTTTTGTGATTCGATTTATAACCTTCCTGGTTATGAGATTGGCCAGCTTGCTTGTCACGACGATGCTACCAATTAGAGAATCGCATCTGTCTTTGCAACTTATCAACTATCATTAGCTGTTCCCGAAATTCAGATAATGATAATCCATATTTCCCTACAAGGGATAGTTGGTAATGCATCGGCATCTGGTTCGTAAGCATAGAAATAAGCTCGGTTTCGGTCATTTCCGGCTCAAAATGTCGGCTACGCTCGTAAATAGAGCTAATGTGTTCATCGACCCGTTTATTTCCTCTAGGGTCATATTTCTCCGCGTGTAGTAATGCTCGAACTAGCCCCTGCGTTCGCGGTCCCCAAAATGCTTTTGAAATTTTTCTTTGAATTCTGGGTACGTCTTAGTATTCAATTTCTCGACGTCCCACCAGAAACTTGCAGCACCTTTTAAGGCTAGACTGACATATCTGATGCTCTCGTGTTCAGACAGATTAAAAGTTTCCGCGTATTCCTCAAATTTCTTCAAAAATGTAAGCGGATTTTCATGTTCGAGATGTGAAAATCTAGGAATACTCCTACCTACTTGTTGGACAGGATGGTGAAATAATGCAGCAATATTAGAAACTTGCTGTATTTCTAGACTTACAGGCGTTTTCTGATGTGAGGGTTTTGAATTATTATGCTCGAAACCTTCGGCCGTATTTTAACCTTTCAACGCGGTCTGTAAATTCTAACTTGCCGCACTTGCAGCTAAAGATGATAGTTTAATGGCTCAAATTTATGAGCAATGTCTCTTTCTATCTGCTTTGACAAATGGTCTAAATCACGGTCTAAGAGGTAGAGGTCTTGACACTGCGTATGCTCTCCAGCAAGAGAAAGTGACCCCTTCATGTCGCCGAGCGCTAGTAGTAATTTGGTGGAAGATTTGTCTTGTTTACATCTCGCGTTTTAACATTTTTGCAATTATTTACATAAAATAATGTTAATAAGGTAAGCTGATATATTACATACATGTTCCGTGTCCATAAATGCATTGGCATGTGTGGAACTATTTAAGTAGTCTGAGAAATATATTGTGTATTATTATTTTAGTGAACATATTCGCACAAAAACTATCATTTCGTGGCCTACAAAATTATACAATCGTTGCAATGTGCATCTACATTTAAAATATTTAAAAATAAAATTTTACTGTTGTAAACAAATGTGTTCCAATACAAATGTATGTTCCCATCTTTTTCTTCCATATAATACTCGCAATTCCGGTAACAACTTCACATTTGAAGCTAAGCCAAATACAAAACAAATCTTCCACCAAATTACTACTAGCGCTCGGCGACAAGAAGGGAGTCACATATTATTCCTCAGTGTCAAGACCTCTACCTTCATAGACCGTGGTCTAAATCTACGTGAGTGTTTTTTTTTTTTCCTAAATTCACGGATGTTGTTCTGAGTTTCGAGAAATTTATTTTCTAACTGTTTGGCCAAATCAGTAACCTGAGTTTCGACCTCTGCGAATTTCTCTTTGGTTTCTGATATCTGTACTTCTATGCTGTCGACACGTTCGTTCGTTTCCTTAGCAGTTTCCTTAACTAGGATAACACAATGGTTTACCGTATTCCTTGTCTTTTCCATTTGAGTATCTAGGTCTTCCCGACAGCTGATCGTAGTGTTTACTAGCTCGGACCTTAGTTCCTCACGTACAGTTTTAATTTCCGACCTCAAGGTGGATTCAATACTAGACTGGTTTTTGGGCAATTCGGTTTTCAAGACTCGAAACATTTTCAACTAATTTATTTAACAAGGCTTGAAAGATTTTCTGTTAACTCGGTTTTCATACTGGTATGACTTTCAGTCAAACTAGAAATGTTCGCGACTAAAATATTTTGACTGCATTGCATTTGCTGTAACATCAGGGCTAGTGTATTCATGTCTGCTAACACTATCATAGTGGGATAAAATTTTTAAATTTATTACTAAACAGTTGTTATTTAATTTTTATAACTGTTTGCTTTATATCATCAAGAAAATAACCTGGATCGTCTTAATCACTTATATTATTAATAACATAAATTTTTAATGTTCTCTTGATCTTCAGTTTTTATTACATTGTGATTACTTGCATCAATATACTTGATATTTTTAAAATTACTATCTTTCTGAGAAATTTTATAATTTCCATTACAAATTTCACATGTAATTCCAGATATGGTTCTTAAATAATTTTCCGTTTTAAATTACTCTTAATTATTGCTGATTTATAATAAATATTGCAAATTTTACATTATTTATTTGTAGAATAACTTTTCTTATTAATGAAGTAAATTTATATACATTATTCTTTTTCGTGACTTTTTTGCACAGTAATTTATATCTTAGATAAAAACAATTGCAGATAATTGTACATGTTTTTTTATGTTTTTTATTATTTTAGTGTTTATCTTCATGTGACGACGCATTGTCCATCGGCAAGCTACAGAGCAAGTTTGTGAGCCCTGATTAAGGTGAGAGTATGCTGCCGCCAGAATAGTTATAGTCACCTCCAAACTAGCTGGATGGAGAAAGCGAAGACGTGACTGTGATCTTTCTTGCCCCTGGATTCTATACCTCGACAAGCAGGGGCGGATCCAGCTCTTGGTCAAGGGGGGGGGGCATACCTTGTAAAGGAGATTCCGATCCCCAAGTAATGGAGGATTTGAATTTTATCGTGCAAAATTGTGCTTTTCAAGGTTTTTATGAACCGGAAAATTTGAATACACCAATTTAAGAAATTATTATATTTTTAAGGATAAAATATGTTAAAAATATTAAATCCTTAGTGTTGTGATAAAAAAAGTGTATGTACACAAGCTTAATTTTTCGTTGGTTCTTTTTAACGAACCTATCAATCACTTTTTGCAAATTTAGTTTTTGCACAATTTCGCGATGAATGTACATCAAGGCTAAACCTGTCAGTCGATCTTGTTGCATCGTCGTTCGCTGCCAGTCTTTCACTAATCGAAGGGTACTAAATGACATCTCGGCTGTAGCAACACTTACTGGAAGAGAGCACAAAATGGTCAGAAGAGTATTAATGCATGGATAAATGTCTTTATCGCAGGTATTCAGTGCTTCTATAGCTGTGGAAGGTACTCTTTTTCCTTCGCATCTTTCTCATGTCCACTTCTGCATCCACAGCTGGTATTCACTCTGAAGAATCTGGATTGGTGAACAAACATCTAAAGCAAATGTGTAGTTTACTGCAATTTCGTTAACTATAGTAACATTTTCTTTGAGTGAGTCTTTGTGCATAGCTTGGGACGGAATCAACACTGCCAAATTATAAAGGTTAATGGTTTCTATTGGAAACCTCTGCCTTATATCACTGATGACATGATCCAGAATTTTATTGAATATGGACAGTCGGTAATACTCCTCAGGATCGTTAGTACCGTAATTGTCTCTCTTCGTTTGCACTGCTGTTTTTCTGGGAATTGATAAATTACTGCCCAAGTATGATGCTAGTTCCTCAGCTTCTGTGAATAGGCTGTGGAATACTTCTTCACAGTTTTGTCTTTTTCCTTCTA
>PNEQ01045792.1:0-27935 GCA_003012365.1 Medauroidea extradentata
AATTTATTTTAAACACAGAAATATTTTATAATGTGTTTGTATATGCTTCAAGCCGTAGACGGTGACGTGTAGTTTTGATGAGATTTTTTCCATTTCATTATATTTACTGGTTTTCAAGTTTTGTATGAAGTAAAAATATGCAAATTTTGACTTTGATGTGGCATTACGGGAAAACTAGATGAGCTAATTTTTTTCCGTTTGATGTTAATGTACTCTTAAGTAACGTCTACAAAACTAACACTATTTTATACAAATATAAAATTATGAATTTTTCCCCACTTGAACGCCCTTAAGCTAGTAACCTTCTGGTAAACTGGACGTGTGTTGAAATCCCGCAGTCAAGTTTTCCCGTGATAAACCATCATCTCTAGACGTAACCTACGATATTCGTCGTTGTCCGTTTTGCTCCCTTAAAACATACCTAACAACACTACAGTGATTGCATTTGCCACTCACCCATTCAACAAAAAATTAACATAATTCGCAAACAAAATAATAATAAAACTAAGCATGCAACACAAAATTAACGATAGGTCTATAAAACACCGTCGTTATACGATCTCAAAATCCAGTCATTTTCGAAAATACTTCTTACGTAATATTTAAATTTTAGTAGCGCATCAGAGAAATAATGTAGCACGTTTTGTATAGCACACAAACACAAGTTACGAGATTTCGGCGTCACTATTTTCTCACACAACACGAGGCATAAACATGGTGGTGTAAAACAACATAATTAACAGAAAAGGAAGAACAAGTTAACAACTGTGCAACGAAATAATATCGAGCAAAGCTACTTAATAGTTAAGGAGTAATTTTCCATGAATGCCTCATAAAACTACTTTTCAGACATGTAAACATGTGACATGACCAGTGTGCAGGGATTTTGACGATGCTGCAGTCATGGGATGGGGGGGGATGATAGATGTATATACCTTTAGGCACCAGTTCCGCATGGATGGCCAGCTCGGCGGAACACGAGCATGAGCTCCCAGCCTCAGGGAGTGTGGTCGACGGCCCAGCGGCTACCCTGCTGGTCTCTAATGTCCTGCTGGTTGTATTGAATATATATACTAACACACACTATATGTTGCACCATTGTTTAGGCCAGGGCGACGCCTTGTTATAACTTCGGGGATCAACACACGTCAAATAAAACACTCGTGTATCACAACTAATTTATTTGTTTCACCATCGCCCGACATGCCTTTCTAGTTAAGAAGCTGCACGGACACTGCCGTAATGGCGGCGTACTACGCAGTACTTCCGGCTGGTGCGCGCCAAAAACAAAAATAATGAGTGAGGACTGAGGATGATTCGAATATTAATCTAAACTTAACTACTAGCCCATATGAAGACACTTAATTAATTAAATACTAGAAATTGTTACGATGCATTTAATTTTTATATAAGATTATTTCGAGTGTTTGCTTTATTTATTTAATGTTTACTGGTTGCAAGCTAGGTGGCGATGACTCGTAGCTGGACGAGTCCAACTATCATCTGGGGGATGTAAAGCTAGGTGGCGATGGCTTGTAGCTGGACGAGTCGAAGTATCATCTGGGGGGTGTAGGGTTCATATGCGGGCAGTTAACATGGCAGACGATCGCGGAGAATCCAGTGAACGCGGATCATGTCACATTTTAAGTTTCATTATAAAGACATCGCGCAGTTCATTAGTTGAACTTGGTTTCAGTGTTGGCAACGGCTGTGCGACCAAAATAATTAGTACCCGCCCTATAGAGTGTCAACACAATAGCAGGGTAGCCACCTTACACTAATAGGCGGTAGACGTCTCCGCAGTGATAATGGTCAGGGAAGCCACTTTCCTGGCGTGTGTGACGTGAGCTTGCCATCTTGCCAGCTATTTCACTTCTGTAACCCTAAATATTCTGTGACTGAACGTCTGTGCTTCGTCTATACACAGCTACACCGTGTCACATAACCGTCGCATTATCACACAAGGTGCAGGACGCTACAAGAATACACTGGCAAAAAAAATTATCTTTTCTCGCGATTTTCCATCAACTCTATGGGAAAATAAAATTTTACTCTTCGTTTACAATTTGTAAGTTGCACTTTCTAGGCCTACCTGAAAAAAAAATCGACCACGAAATTTATCAGAACTAAGCCTAAGGTTAATTCTACTACAGGTTAGAAAGAAAATGTGTTTTCTTGCGGGAGAGTTTGGCACTGGAAAAATTTCTATACCGGTAGTTTCGCTGCTATCGCATGTGGACCAGAAAAGTACGGAACTGTAGTAGAATTAATTTTAATAGGCTTGGAAAATACAGCAGTCACTCAACTTAATTTTAAAGTGAAAATAAACCAATTTCGCGTTTCAGATTAGCAACTTTATGTTACTTAAAATTCAGGAAAGCACTGTGATCGGTCAGTTTGCACAAATTAGCGATACTAGCGCTCAATTTTCCCTGTGTCAAATTTTTAACATTGATCTTTCTAACCTGTAGTGGAATTAACCTTATCAGAACGAAGAATACTTTTTAATTGTAATATAATTTTCTTCCAAAAACTAAAAACCCACAAGCCATAAAAATATCTCTACTCGAATGAAAACGAATTTGAAATGTGTGTACGTGTGTATAGGCAGTTAACTTTAACGTCAGCACTACCCAACATTCACAACAATAAGCAAATGTATTAATTAATGAAATAGAGGTGAAGTTTTGAGAGTTGTGACATGTTTACACTAGGTTTAAGATACATGGAAGTTATATATTTAAGAGGCTGCGCCACCTAATATGTTAATAATATTCACTTTCGTTTAATAAATTAAGGCTGTGACGAATAACTGGCAATGATTATAGAAACATTACATTTTACTATTGCGTGCGTATTACTGGATGAAATCATTGCTGGGGACTATTGAGTATTTATTATTTAGCGAGGGAAAATTTTTATCTTAAAATCTTAACTAGCTTAATTATATCATAGTTACGCTATAATTTTTCAATTCAATTCAATATATCGTCGTTGATTTTATGAAACCTCCTATGTGCATAGTAATTTAAAGTTATTTTCTCTGTGCCTGTGCATGTGCTATAGAGTTTACACAGATGGATAGAAATTATGCTTATATGACATTTTACTGTAGTTACTAACAAATACCATAACACTGTTAGTGTCTATATTATGTTTTTTTTTGTCTCTACCGAAAAAAAAATATTTTAACACATAGAAGATTTCATAAAAATCAGTGACGATATTCAGTTAAATCTTGATAAATTATTAATCAGGAAGGAATCAATAAAAAAAAGTCATCATAATAAGTGACACGGGCGCATAATGGCTCACGGAAAATTGTGCGCAGTGCTCAGCTTATTTTGAACAGATTATACGTGTGTTGCGTTGCTGGTTGGTAACTCAGTAGCGAGTCACAAGTCACGTGAGAAGCAGACGCAGCTGCCTGACAGCGAGGCGACTTCCGGCGCACATCTTGAAAGGGGCGAACAACAAACATTGGTATAATTATGACAGATCAAAAGATACGGCCGACATATTTGTACGTGACCACTCAAGCTTTGTCATCAGACTTCTCCAATCTCGACAGCGAACGCAGCTGCATGTTTCCTTTCCCACGTGGCAGTACGAAGAGAGGTTGTGTCCAGTACACATACGTTGACGTATTTTGCGCTGCCTACCTCAGATCAGAGCTACGACAGGATCAAGCACAGGGTTTCATATGTTAAATTATATTATATATAGCTCAGTACGTATTGAAGCTACATATACGCCACCACTGACTTCATGCATGTTTTCAATGCCCTGAAAACTGTGCAAAAAAAAAACATTTTTACGTACTGAAAATACTCGAAAACTGTTATTCACATTTCCCCCCTATAATTGTATTAATTTAGCAATACTTTACTTTTCTTGATGCAGATAATGGTTTCTGTCCAGAAGCGGCATTACAAAATTTGACTGAGAGTCACCGGGTATAATTCAACATGTAAAACCCTATCCTTGCTACAGCCAGAGATCTGAGGTAGACATGCCCCTAAAGGGTGCGACAAAATCATATTTACATTTTCTTATGAAATAGTGTTAGTTTTGTAGACGATACTAGTGAGTACATTTTACTCTTACGGAATAATTTTAGCTCTCATAGTTTCCCAATAAAGGGATGACAAAGTGAAAATTTGCTAGTTACACTGCCATGCAAATAGTGAAAACCGTCCGACCTACTTAAACAAAATAATTCACTGTGAACTTACATCCCATGAGCTATGTAATAAAACATTAAAAATACCCACAACGCAACATTCTGAATTTAAAAAAAATCGCAAAAGCACAGAAAGAAGTTGCAAATTCTGTCATTTTTTTAAAATACAAAAACCAGTCCACGGGATTTTTCAAATGTTTTATTACGTAGCCCATGGCATGTTATTTCACTGTGAATTATTTCACGTACGTAAGTCTGTTTGCATGGCAGCAGAACATGACCATTTTGACTTTGACGCACCGTTGTGAGAAAACAACGAAAGTTAAAATTGTTTCGTAAGTGGAAACTGCATTTACAAATATCGTCTACAAAACTAACACTATTTCATATAAATATAAAATTATGAATTTTATCACACTTGAACACCCTTAAGCCCGTTGCCTATAGCGGACGTTGTAGTCCTATAGCACGGAAATTAGAACGATAACAGTGTTTTGTTACTACGTATGTCAAAAGCAAAAATGTTTAGTTACAGACGCCAGTTCGTTATTGTACTATTTTTGCCTTCAGGAGACTGCACCAACGCCTTCAAAATGCCATTCTTTTAAACTAATTTTCTCTCTCTCTCTAATGGCATACGACAGAACTGAAGAAAAAAGCAGTCTACAGTTTTTTTGTCTTTCCTGGAAAGAAGCTATAATGCTACAACAGTTATTTACGGGCATATACGTATATACATTGCCAAATTTCAGGGTTATGTTGCACAAATTACTTTCGTGGTAAATGAGCGTTTGCGAAAACTGAAATTGTTTTAAGACTTCACAATCCATAGCATTAATAATAAAGAGTACTTTAGAATGAACAGTGTCTTAGAATTTTCATTGGACTGAAATTAACCTAGTGGTGCAATTTACTCATGTTGGTACAGAGCAATCTCACTTCACGGCACGCGTTAACGTTGATTTTACAGAAATTAGAGACCCTATGAGGCCTACAACATGTTTGCTCACTACCAGCCTCAGAGGCTCGTGGGTTGTTGCCAGGCAGATCACAAGTAGCAGAGAACTGTATAGTGTGCTAGTTGACTCTACAACCACTGACACGCTGGTATGTAGGTGTCGCTTATTACTGACTGGTCACTATGCAATAAGTAGACAGTAGATATTTCATTCACATTAGTTAGGGACCCTGTTTTCTCGCGAAACGAATTTTGCCCCAGATTGTTTCAGTGCCTTACGTGCACATCTGCAGTTCTGCTTCATGGTTATTGGCAGCGTGTCTGTGTTAAGAGCCGTATCTCATTTGGCTGAGCCAATTACAAAAACTTTTCTACGACAACACACGTCTGTGATTTGCCGGTAGAATTACAAGACTCGTGACTGTTAAAATATCCAATCACTGACCACGAAACAGAACTGCAGGTGTGCCACGTAGGTCACGTAAACAAAGTGAGACAAAATTCTTTTCGCGAAAAACAAGGATCCCTAACATTAGTTTACAGTGGCGTGTTCACAGGAGTGTACAGTTCTCGGCAACTTGTGCCCACCTTGCCAAGAATCCTTGAGCCGCCACTGGTCAGCACCTCTCAGGCGCAAGCCACTTAAGTGGTATTGATCCCTAACACCTTGGATTTATCTGTTTTTTTCTCGATAACTTCTGTTTCAGTCGATGTATCAAAATTTTTGTCACGACAAGGCACAGTTATAAACTTAATCAATTTTCTGCAATTGCTGGAACCATAATATATTCATTAATTTACAACGGGAAATAGCTGAACAGGAATAATTGCTTTATTTATGGGAGCGACTACAGAGGCCACAAAATTAACAGAAACAATGCCATATGGATTCTAAAAAGTGAATGAAACAATAAACTATGCCTTGTCAGCGTGAAAAAAGTAAAACAATGTGTCTATTCCCTGATTTATAAGAAAAACCGTAAAACCGATCTGACAGAGATCACCCCCCTTTAACTGGTGTTAGTCTTCTTCTTCAGGAGATTTCTAAATTACGTGCGGTGTTCGAGGAGTGTGTTATGGAGATTAAAACGTCAGCTAGAAGTGTTGAAAAGGCGTAGGAGGGAAGAGTATAGATAGGAAGAGCGACAAATTGCCCGCTGTATCGATGATATCTACATGGTTCGTGTCCGCAATAAATTAAACCTCTCCAGCGGCGGGAGTTCCCTCTCCTCTGAGAATATGAGGTGTTTCTGAACGGTCGTCGGAACACAGACGAAATACTACAGTCACTTTTAGTGAAATGTATTTTGCATAATTTTGTTTAAGTGCCTTGCATGCAGCTCTGCTTCAAGGCCAGTGTTTGGTAGAGAATGCGGGTTCACCAACTCCAAGAATATCTTTTGTATTCGAGCATACAACTGCTATTCATTGGCTGCTCGCCTACACAGTAATAACTGTTGAGCCAGTGAATTTTGAGGAAAATAATTCTGAAACAATTTGTTTCAGTGCATTATGCGCACATATGTTTCTCTGCTTCGTGGTCGGTGATTGGAAGTTTTTAAACTTTCGGGGTCTCTGAGTCCTGCCCGCAAATCACGGACGTGTGGTGTCGCGGTAACATTGTTCATGTTGGTGCAGTCAAATGAGCCACGCCTTTGCCCTATTATATTCTGCCAATAACCACGAATTAGAGTTGCAAATGTGAGCGTAAGGTATTGAAACAAGTTGTTGCAGATTTCTTTTGACCAAAACTCACTGGCTCTTTTAATACGGCATGATTGGTATTGCATTGAGTGGCTTCTTCATTTTGCGTTCAGCGATCTCAGGAGGTATCAAATATGTCAAAGGCCAATAAATTGCCAGAGTGACACACGGCTTACAATGATTTGAATTCTAGCTTGTACTCAAAATAAAACGCAAATTTTTCAGGTCTCCAGTAATTGAATATTTTTAAATTTCGGAGACTTAGGGATTTTACCCTCAAACCACAGACGTACGGTGCAGCAGTAAACCGTATTCTCATTAGTGCAGTCAAAACGAGTGACGCCTACGCACAAACGCAGGATGCCAATAACTATGAAGCACAGCTGTAAGTGCGGAAGTAAAACATCGAAACAAGTCGGTAAAACAGTTTTTTTCCACCACAAATCAGTGACTCTTTAGTCATACAGAGAGTATTGGATCCAGATCTAGGATTTTTTTTTTTTTGGTGGAGAGGGGGATCATCCCGAAAAGTGAGCAATGCCACCACGAGTCAAAGAAGGGAAGGGGGTCCGGGGACCCTCCCCTGGAAAAATTTACTTTTTAAGGTACAAAATGGTATCATATAAGTAGAGGCACGATTATTTCGCGTATTGATTCCAGGTCAGGTTGAACTTCAATAACGTATACTTCACTCCTCCTTCTATGATTAGACGAGGGAGGTTTTAACGCACATTTGACGACTGCAAGCTAGTTATAAATAAGAAAACAAGTAGTGGGGATATCACGTGCTACATGTTTGTACTGTTAGAAGCCAATGGATATTCGGCTTTAGCCCGTACACGTATAGAACTGAGAAGTATAGGCTGTTGCCTGATGAATACGCGAAATACTCGTGCCTCCATATACTTAAGGCATCTCCTGGACATAAAAAAATTCCACTTTAAAAATTTGCAATACTTTACAGACAAAGTATACACATATTTAATATGACGTAATAAAATGATAATGGCACCATTGAATGTCTCATGTAGGCGAGTAGCCTGTGAGAAGACTGCGCGTCAGTTCAGTGACTTGCTCCTAGAGGATAGGGTGAGGCGAGGCGTAATATTGGTATAGACCGTTCACGATCAAACGAGCACTGCCATAGCCATAAATCTGGCAACACTGTCATGAAGGGTCATTTTAACACTTCTAAAGCTCTCCAGCGGCAATATATTTCCCTAATTCGTCGGCGTGTTGACAAAATAACGAATCAGGGACAGCCTTTGCCGTTGAAGAGCTAAAAAAAAGTGTTAAATAGATCTCTGCAGTGTTGCCAGATATATGGCCGCGGCCTTCTACTAAAGATGGCTATGGCGCTACATTAACTTTTTTTCGGCCGTTTTGCAGTTATCTGTACTATTTTTAAGATGAAAACTACCATGAAACTAAAAACCAGTGTAAAAATTTCAACACTCTCAAAAGATAACATCTATTGGCCCAATAAAACATAATTATAATTAATTACAAGTTCTGCTAAGTGCTCAGTTTATAGTGAACAGCCTATATCGTCCTTGCCGCTTGCGAACATCTAGACCTAGAGCGCGCAAAATACATCTACCCATGCGGCCATCTTAAGGCCATAATCTTTAATTTATTTCAAACAATTAAAAATTACGTAACTATTTTTTAACCAAATTATTTGAAAAAAGTTGAGACTGTGAACAGTGATACAATACACAATTTTTAAAGAAAATTAAAAAAAAATAATAATAATGTTCTGTTTGCTAGGAACAGTTTTTTTTTGCTTCGTTTTGGCTTATTTTGACTAAAATACGTGCTGTATTAGGGGCAAAAATCTAAAATTCCAAATTCCGTTTGGTGTATTGCAACAGAAAAATTCAGACACAAACGATGATATATATATATATATGTGTGTGTGTGTGTGTGTATATATGTATATATGTGTGTGTATATATGTATATATGTGTGTGTGTATATATATATGCAATCATAAATTAATATTTTATGAAATATTTTTTAGTTTTGTAGATGATATATTGTGAGTACAGTTCTATATTAGAAAACAATTTTAGTTTGCATAGTTCTCTCACAATAATGCGTTAAAGTAAAAAATCGCGTATTACTCTGCCATGTAAATAGAGAAAACCAACCGACTTTGCTACATGAAATAATTCACACTTAACAAACATCCAATTATCTACGCAACAAAACATTTAGAAACCCACAATGCAATTTTTTAATATTTTTTAAAAATTACGACAGTATATGTAAAAAGATGCAATTTCATCAATTTTTAGAACACCAACATAGTTATCTAGGAGCTTACTTTACGTTTAGTAACATAGTCCGTGGCAAGATATTTCATTGTGAGTTTTTTCACTTAAGTAACATGCAAATTTTGACTTTGACACACATTATAAGGAAACTATGAGATCTAAAATGTTTCGTTAGAGGAAACTGTATTCGCTAGTATCGTCTACAAAACTAACACCTTCAAGGCCCCCACCTTGATTAAAGACTATTATAAACGGTCAGGACGCCTATGCTGCAAATACATTATTTTAGGATATCAATAGAACACTGTAAATTCGAATATAGAAAAGTTACCACAATCTAATACACTAGATAGGTATTATGAAGCTCACTTTTTACCCGAAATTTTTAAATAGTTGTCATTAAATATATTACTTAATTTTAAGACTAGTCACAGTATACATTATTACATTTATTTTTATTTCAATATATTATTATTATTATAATAAAACATTACCATTTTTGCTGAACTTATTGTAATTTTACTAAAGTTAATGGAAATATTGTAAACTTTATACATTTGACAATATTTGTGAAAGTTATTTAAGCTACATGTATGTTCCGTATAGATTAAGTGAAACGTTAAGGTAAATGGACTTTACGTCTCGTCGACAACGAGGTCGTTAGAGACGGTAATACTCAACTTAGTACAATGGAGCTGGGAGAGTAGTGGAACCTTGACCTTTGTTAAGGGCGTTGAACCTGTAAAATTTAATTTTTTTATATTTGTGCCAAACACTGTCCAACTTTTACACACCAGATAACACGTCACTTCCCCAAATAAAAAAAATATATACCCCAAAGTTTTCGCATAATCACTCATCAACGTCACAAAATTGCCATTGCGGTGTAGCCAAAATAAAAAAAAATAATTAGCTAATTAATTAAAAATTACAGGAACTGGAAGTCAGTGTATCAATGCATTTTATGACATCTTTGACCAAAATTAGTTTTGAAACTTGTAGTAGTAGCCAAAAGTCAAAGTTATGCAGAAATGTACTCAATTCATCAATTTTTAAAAAATACAAAAATGTATCGCTTTGTGTTTATGAAAGTGTCTTGAAGTAGCTCACATAATTATATATCAACATTAATTATCTTGATTCTGCAGGTTGATTATTTTTTATTATTTTGGCTACACCGTAACTACCATTTTATGACTTTGGTGGGTAATTATGCTAAAACTATGGGACCTATTATTTTTTAATTGGGAAAATGACATGTTATCTGATGTGTAAATGTTGAACAGTGTTTGGCATAAATATACAATTTTGAATTTTTACGGGTCCATCGTCCTTAAGGTACCAGCCCAGCATTCACCTGGTAATTTCAGTAAACAACGGAAAGCCGAAATCAAGATGGCCGGATCCAGGATCGAACCCGGGTCCTCCCTAATACGAGTCCTGTCACAGCTAGCTCGGTGATTAAGTGAAACATTGTAAACTGTATGCACTTGGAAAGTTCTATATTCCAGAGATACACTAGCTCGATTAGGAACAACAGAACGCGTATAGGTCGTTCGGGATAATGTGACCACTAAAGACTTAACTTTTGAAAAAAAAAATCACTAGCCGTTACTGCACATAATTCAACTTTACAATAGTTGCCGTACTGTTTGTATGGTTGGCAGCGAATTACTGTAAGTAGTCACAAACATTTTCCTATTTAGGAACACCAGTAATGAAATAAAATCTACTAAATTTGACATACCTGTGTTTAATACAATTAATAAATTTTTTCATCAAATTATATAGGTTATACCCACGGGCGTCACAACCATAGGGGACCAGGGGGGGGGGGACACGCCCCCCCCCCAATAATACGTATTTTCATTTCGTCTCCTCCAATACATACAGGTTTTTTTCTTAACATATTACAAGCTTTAGAACGTGTTCCTTTACCACAAATTATGTATAGTTTCATAATGAAATTTTTGTCTACTGCAATTCGCAAGACAGAAATTCACATTTGGAAATTTAATTTTAAATTGTATTTTTGCACAATATTGGAATCGACGAAGATATTAATTTCAGTTCTGTGCGCCATGTTTAGTGTTATTGAGAACTTCAACACATCAAGAAGCCGCTCTTTAAAACACTCCCCTTCATGAAAATAACACTCTCTCATTGAGTGGAACGTATGTGGCAAACATTACATGTTCATTTTCTGAGCAATATATACCAAAAAACATAAAAGGTCATCTTTTATTATAATCGTTAGAATTCTCCGTTAACAAGAAATAAATCTTAAAAATAATCAGATGCTGCAGTAGCATCGTTAGCACACGAATGTCTGTGGCAAATAAATACACATACCAATGATGGTGTGTGATAGGCATGCCAGTGTATGGAGTAGCTTGAAAGTAAGTTTGTTGAGGTTTACTTGGTTGAAATATGATACATAGTTCTAAAGAACTGTAGTACATGATGGGTTTTTCAAAGTGCAAAATGCATTTACAAACGTGCTGTGTAAGATTACATAGCGGCTGTAACAGTTTTTGCCTACATGCCAGGTATTATATTGTTGGCGCAGAGACACTAGAATGCATTTTATAGCAAACTGTACATTCTAGGGACTTGTAAAAACAAGACCTTTTATTTTTCTTAGGATGTACTGCTCAGAAAAGCAACATTAAACGTTCATAAAACCCAACGCCACAAAAGTTCTAGTCAATAAGAGGGCGCACCACTCCTGTTATTTTCATAAAAGGAGTTTTAAAGAGCAGTTTCTGGATTTGGTCGAAGATCTCTATAACACTTATCACTGTGCACGAGATTCAGAGTTAACACAACGTTGTTTCCATAAATTTGTCAAAATACAATTTTAAATTTCTTTTTTTCTAGGGTGAATGTCTCCCTTCCAAATTGCGTTATAGGTAGGGACTGGAAAATTTCGCGAATTCAATTACCTGAAGGCAATTATCCATTGTACTATGCATACATTCGTTCATTGTCTGTTGTTCCACTGAGTAGCAGCTAGTGGACAAATAGTCGAGGCTTGAGTATGCATAGCATAATGGATTCTAGCCTACAGGTCATTGAATTCGCAAAATTTTCCAGGCCCTAGTTATATGCAACAATGTCATTGTGTAACTAGCCTATATCTCATTTTTGATAAGGAATATTATCAGAAAGTTTTTAACATAAGCTAAATAACAGCCTCTATATTGAGTTTCGTAGTAGTATGAAACGTACTAATTCTGTGATCACTGATATATTTTTATTTGCCAATAACCTCGTTAACAAGCCTGTGCTATAATGACTTAAAAACTATAGAAAAAATAACTTTTCTGCACATACAAGCGTATATACTCCATTCGTGATAAAATTAGCACTTTTGAATTAAAATTTTTTGTAACAATTCACACACGAATGCTCGGTTATTTGCTTCCAGTAGTTAGTGAAGAATTATGTAAGTAATTTTGTGTTGTAATATCATACTAAGTGTACAGTGGCGAAATTAGAGGTATCTCAAGTGCTCACCACTTTACCGAGAATGGACTATATTATTAGAAAAAGATTGCGCCCAGCAAAAAAATATTTTTTCTTTATTTGTGTGCGTTATTATTGTTATTACTAAAGATCTGTAGATGCATAGCTTAATAATATTATTTAAATTAAGTGTAGAATATGTTGTGTTGAACTTAATCACAGAAGATTTTATCAATAATTTGAAAGTGTAAAATTGTACATTTTCCAGTTCAAATGTCTGCAAGAAAATATTTCTACAGTTTTGTATGGTTTCCTCCATTACGTCATTCTTTCATTGCGGGCAGTTTCTGTACTATGACAACGCCAAATGTAGTAAAGATTGACAAACTTTAAATATATTCTTTATAAATGTTAATCTGCTCAAATTCTGTGAACTTTTTACCCAGATTTTGGCAGGTTTCGATATATATATATATATATATATATATATATATATATATATATATATAAGATAAACTAGGGTTAACAGGCAAGATGCAATAATAACAGTAAATACAAGTTTTTAAAAGTAATTTTTTATGTTATGTCGAAGTTGTCGAACATTCTTACTGATACTGCAGCTTGTAAGTTTAACATTCAGGTTTCTCCTGGAATTTAAATTCATTATTTTGTGGTGTGTATAGGGCTCCAATATATCTGTTCACTTACAAAAATTTTCTAAAAGAGAAAATCTTTATTTGAATCAGCTATATAAACATCATATTTTAGGAATGAGAAATGCTTAAATAATCCCATTTTGCACCTTGGAACCCCAGAATTTCCTGGGGGAGGGTCCCCGGGTCCCCCCTTTCTTTTGGAGATAGGTGTTCCTCACCAATTAAATAAATTTCAGCCCCCCCCCCCAAACAAAAAAATTGAGCTTGCGTCGCCCATGGTTATAACAACTGCAGCATTTTTCTTACACGCACCAACATCGAGTGACGTGCCCAGAGAGGGTAGACATTTCCCGTCATTAAGATGTTACGCGCGGAAAGATACGAATTGGCTGAAGATAGAAACGTAGCAGGGCTTTCCTGAGTGCTCAATTTATCCTGAACCGCCTATACAAATATTTGCACCAATAATTCCATCCAGGAGCTTAGCAGGCAGCAGTAGTAATTGTCGCGAGTGGCCTGGGGGACACGACGCTGTGGTGGAGGTGTGGCAGGGGGAGGGGGTTGGCCTCGCTGGGGGACACACCCACAGCCTGAGCGTGGTCTCCAGAACCGGTCTGATCTGATCTGATCACGGGGAGGGCGTGATGATAAACGTGCGGGCGCCTTAGCAGACAAGGCGACGCCTCGGCCGCCGGCACTTACCTCGTACTGAGTACTTGAGGGAAACACTGCAAGTAGAGTTAATTCTACTACAAGGTAGAAAGTTCTATGTCAAAAGCTCGGCAAGGAACATTTTCTGCCGCTTGATCGCTGGTATCTGTAAAGCAGGATTCACAACCACCATTAACGCACGTATGAACACACGTACATACGTTTAAGTATTACAGATTGGATTCACAGCAACATTAATCTAAATATGCGCGGAAATTGTTTACGTCATAACAAAAAGTCGGTAGTAAATAATCGTAATATATTTTTATTTTTTTTCGGAGCGAATTAAATAATTTATGACCACGAGATAAATGCTATCTCAATATAAACTAATATTTATTTGAGTCTAAAATTTGCAAATGCTGCATTCACAACCGCCACTTAGCCTACGTACGAAGTAGAAAGCTGATCAACTATGTAACGTACGTACGCTACGCGAGGATGTGAATGCTAACATGTACACTCGATGTTTTACTTTTACTCATACGTACGCACGTACGCAAGTGGTGGTTGTAAATCCAGCTTAAGAGGTGGGAACTGACCAATGACAGAGCTTTCATGAATTTTAAGTTACGTGAAATTAATTATTTGAAAGCCGCAATTAGTTTGTTTTTCACTTTAAATCCAAATTAATGACTTTTTTCTTTACCAAGGCTAGTTAAATTTGATTTTACTACGATTTCGTATTTCATTAGAACCGTTAGTGATAACAGCGAAACTATCGGCAGATTTTTTCCCTGTGCCAAACTATCCCATAAGAAAATACTGTTTTTTAACCTGTAGTAGAATTATCCTAAGCATAAATGAATAACTACATAAGTTAGGTTAATTCTACTGCAGAATAGAGTGAGAGAGAGAGAGAGAGAGTGAGTGAGAGATTTTGGTCAGCGCTCAACATCGAGGTCTTCAGCGCTGGCCACGGGTGACACGAGGTGAGTATGGAGCGGCGCCAGAATGAAAGGGCGGGGGAAACGGGAGATCCCCGAGAAAACCCACCGACCAACGGCATCTTCCGGCACGATTCCCACATGCGAAAATCCACGGACCGACCCCGCCGGGAATCGAGCCCAGATCGCCTTGGAGAGAGGCGAATGGTCTGACCCCTCGGCCACCGTGGCCCATACTGCAAGTTAGAAAGAAAATGTGTTTGGCACAGGGGATATTTCTGCCGCTAGTTTTGCTGCTATTGCAAAGGGACCAGAAAAATACGAAACTGTATAGTAATATTTACTTTTAATTGGGCTTGTCAAAGAGAGAAGCCATTTAATTTTAAATTGAATAAAAATTAATTTTGTCTTTTATGTTATTAACTTATGCAAGTTTATATTCAGGAAAGCTCTGTTTATTAGTCAGTTTACGTAAATTTTCCTTGTGCCAAACTTTGAACACAGATATTCCTAACCTGTAGTCGAATTAAACTTACTAAAACCATTAAATTTAAAATTTAGTCTGTTGGTCAGTTGAGCAATTGAGTTATACTTTGTAGAATACTATCAACCAGGTAAACTGGCGTGTGGACACTTAGATACTTTACGATCTTTTTCATACGCAATGGCTGTTATATAAGTATTTACTATGAGTTGTTTTAGCACATGGTTGGAAATCTCAATAAATTGTATTTTATTTTGGGTACAAGCTACAACTACAACTTAACACTGTTATGGAAAAAGGAACCAAGCCGCAAAGTAATATATTTTCAGATACTTACATCATGGTTAAGGAGAACGTTCAGTGCATGTCCTGAAAGAAAGAAAAAACAAAGGTATAATGTTATTATATTTGAATGTAATAAGAGGCCGGAAACATGATTTATACAAGGTTAAAATACACAGATTGGACTTGGAAATTGAATAGATCAGTTCCTGTGAGCTGTGAAATTGTAACTTTTTGTATAATTACACTGTAAAAAACTTCCTGAAATGTTTAGGAAGTTATTATCCTAGACGCAGTATGGGACAGTTACCATACTCACGTCTTGTAAATATAGTTGTTACAATACAAGTCTGGTAACTTCAGTATACATTTGACTGTTTTATGAAAAGGTTTAGGAGTGCTACCATGGATGTCTGGGAAACTATTCTACCGTACCTACTTCCTCAGTGCTCCTATACGCACGTCTGGTAAATTTACAAACTATTTTTTAGAGTGATACGTCCAACTATGTTCCTATCAATTTCGTCACGTAAGCCTCCGAGCCAATATAAAAAAAAACATTAATCGATGCACTAATCACTGTGTCTGCGTACAGCCAATGAGAAGCTGCAGTCTGTCTGCTTCAGGTCACATATATTCCTGGATGCTAGCACAGAGGTCAGTGACACGTAGACTTTGTCGGTACTGTTCAATGCACTAACGATTTTGAGTATAAATCCCATTTGTAGGGACAGAGCCCCCGAAAGGGGGAGGAAAAAAGGGGCTAATGACCAGTGGCCTGGTGCAGTGAACTGAAAAATAATAAAAGAAAACTTTTAGAATAAATACTTTTCCCTTCATATAATTTGTTTCATGTCACCGTTTGTTACTTCCTGTGTTATTCAGCAGAAAAACCAATGTTACATTCAGTTTTCATTGGATAACAAGCATGAAAATAAGTGGTACGGGGCCCTAAAGACATACTCGCACAGGACTCAACAAACAAAGGACAAGAGACAACGCTTCGTTTGTTGTTCACTGTTTTTTGTCTATTTCCATCTTTATTTCATTTTGGAAATCTCGTTCTATTTGTGTCTGTTTTTTTTTTTGTCTGGGTGTTGTGTCTATATTAGACTGAATTATTCCCATAGAATTCTTTGTTTGATTAAAAAACAACTGATAATTCCTGTGGGATGGCTTTTTCCTGTTTTTTTTGTGTGAGTTTTATGGCTGTTTTTTGTTCTTTTTTGTACTTTGTCATTCAACACAAGTTCGATCAACAAAACATAAGCAATTACGTCCACAAAGCAATAAATTCTTGCTGTAAACTCCAATTGCAACAAACATTTAAAAATCTGCATTTATGTCCTCTGTCTATATAAGGTATAAGTAGTTCTATAATAACATTCAAACCTGTATTTAAAAACAGTATAAATTATCAACTGTACATTGTATTTTCAATAATATTTTTATTTGAGCACCTTCTAGACGTTTCCACAGAAACTCACTTTCTGTGTCACGTTCATGCTGCACAAGCAAGTTTGTCACATCACATCGAAAATAGCGATCTGCGTTTGTTTCTTGCGTCGTGGCATGCTGTTGGGGCAACGAGATTACGGCAGTACGCGATGACATAAAGAAAACAACTGCAGAACACACGTTGCACTAACGGGACACTTTATTGCTTTCCCTCTCGTCTTTCAGGGACAAGAATCTAGTTCTTGTTTATCCGCCAGTGTGTCTGATTCTACGTCGCATAAACGAGCTGTAAGATTTGAAAACACGATAAAATAAACCTCTTAACAAGTTGCAAGTTGCATTTCCTGCAACGTACTTACACACCAAAACGCTTCGAACACGAGCGAAATTGATTTGCGTGAAATGATTTGCAAGATTTCCACGCAACTTATTGCGGCAAAAACGAATCACGCTACGAGAACTTGGTACACTAACAGAGTTGAGAATGAAGGGGTTTATGAACTTGCCCTTTGGTATGTGTCATTCGAGCTGATAAATTCCCGTTGTAGCTAGTTTCGAAGGGCAAGGGCGCGGTCTACCACAATTTTCTTCATCATTATTTTATTTTGTATTTATACCAGATATTTTTTTCTGGTTTTAGACACAAAAAGTGACTAAATTTGGCTCTTATGAATTTTTTTATCTCTCATTGTTTTCGCGTAATGGCTTGTTAAAGTCATATTTTGCATGTTTCCGTTTTAACGACTACACTGAAATCAACTGATATACCAAACTAAAAAAAAATCACAGTGGATAAAGACATTACATGCTACAATTACATGCTCTTAAAATTAAAGAATAAACATTATTTGTATTTTTAAAAAAATTATTGAACTTTTTAAATTTTTATTTTCAGTTTCAGCAATTTTTTAAAATTCAAATAATTTTTATTCTTAAATTTCATGAGCATGTCATTGTATCCTGCAATGTCTTTACCCACTGTGATTTTTTTCAGTTTGATATATCAGTTGGTTTTAGTGTGGTCGTTAAAACGGAAACATGCACAAATACGACTTTAACAAGCCATTACGCGAAAACTACGAGAGATAAAAAAAATTTCATAAGAGCCAAATTTAGTCACATATTGTGTATAAAATAAGAAAAAAATATCTGGTACAAAATAAAAAAATAAAAAAATGGTGATGAAAATTGTGGTAGACCGAGCCCTTAAGGCAATTGGGCCAAGGAAAACAGAAATATTGTTGGACTGCTCAAGGTTCCTGGTACAGTAGCCACAGCGGTTTCCTGCTGGGAGTTACATGTACTGACAACACAACTGGTAGCTGCAACTGTACTTATGAATATTTCATAAGCTCATACTCACTTTCTGAACGCGCGCAGCAGAACACGTGTTTATATTCCATCTTAACCATTGAGTAAAGATATGTCTTAACCAAGGAAGGAGAAATATTTATAAAACTGATATTACTTATTTTTACCTGACTAAAGTAAATCAATGTTTTGTTACGGTTTTTATTTTAATTTTTGTGGCAAAACACTATAATAAATAGACGGAGTTATGCAACAACAGACCAACTAACAATGTCAATGCAAGTGAGATTTTGGCTCCATCTGTTTCCTACGGACTGATATAACGTTGTTTGCACATTCTGTAAAATCAACTTTAATGGTCAATATATTGGAAACCAGAGATGAGCGAAAAGTACAGATGGATCATTAGCAACCTATACTGAGGCCAAGCTGACTTCGTTTATTCAAGTAGCAATATGGCGGAGTGCAATCAGCTGTTCCTGTAGATATACTGAGAAACGAGGTTATGGTTGGCCAACCCACAGTCGCATTACACTCCTTTATATGGTAATAAACAACATTTTTCAGTTACCAATATGGCGGATGAGGTCCTCCCCCTGCCGTCTCAAGGCTTCATACCCCTTGCCTGAGAACATATCTTATTCTCCATCTGTATGTTTCTCTAATCTCTGTTGGAAGCATATTTTTGTTGGCTGGGCTGTTGTTGCATAACTCCGTCCAATTATCTCGCAATCCATTCACGAAAATAATTAAAAATTTATCATATACATCCAGACCTACGATTTGTGACGAAAATGTTTTTCACCACTTGGTTTAAATGCCTCGTGTGCACATTTGCAGCTGTGTTTCATGGTCAATGACTGCATGTTTGAGCTCACACACGCCTTGAGGTTCTACTGGTAAATCACAGAAGTATGGTTTCAGAAGATCCTTATCCTGATTAGTGTAGTCAGATGAGATACATGTCTGAACAAAGACACGTTGCTTAGTAACTATGATGCAGACCTGCCAATGCGAACGTAAGGCACTGAAACATATTGAGACAAAATTATTTTCGTTAGAAATTCATGGCCGTGTCAATTACTACAAGCGACAAATGTATTTAATAAATGTTTTCTTTTTCGTATTTACTGTTAAGTACTTACATTATAGAGAGCTTAATTCGAACCTATTAATTTGTAAAAAAAAATAAAAATACACGTAATTTAACTTAAAACGAGTTAATATGTAACTGCGCGATGTGTCACAACTTCTGAAATATAAAGAATAGCATAATTTTCCGCGGAGTTACTCTGGCAAGGATGGACACTAAGAATGGGTATCTCACCTTCACCCTTGTGATTGGAAGGCAGCTGTGTTTGATACACTTTTGACGACAAACTAGTAATACATAAGGAAATGACTCCTGAGAATATCACGAATGGCCTGCCTGTGTGATGGAGCTGCAAAATTCGCGTTTTTTTTTCGGCATCAGACTAGACTGTAAGCATCGTACATTTATTCGATATCTCCTTCGGCTTAAAATTTTGTGTAAACCGTGATGAGAGTTTCTGGTCTGTAACAAAAAGCTAATTTTTTTAGAGTGACCAATCGTCTATTCAGAGGGCACACCCTCTCTGCACCTGCCATACTGAGGATAAAGATGTGTGTAATTTAACATTTACTGAAATAAAACCTGCCACCGTGGATCTACTGATCTAATCTAATAATTGTAGATTTGTGCTCGTTAGGCAATGCTGAAGAGATTGAATGGACACAAGACATATTTGTATTAACGTTACTATTAATCATCATTATACAGCCACAATTCTATTTTTAAATTAATTCCTACTCTTACTACTCTTATACTAATGCACGTTACTATCTTATGTGAGCTAATGTCTTGCGACAATATCGCTAGAAACAGTGGACAATTGAAAGAATATTCTCGCCATGTATGTTGCACAACAGTATAGAAGCCTGCGTCTTGTATTATTGTTGGAGGTACGAGAACTTCGCGTATTCATCTGGCAACAGCCTAGACTTCTCAGTTCTATATATTCAATGGTCGAAGTTAAATATACATTGGCTTGTAGCCGTACAAGTGGGTAGTATGTATAATCCCCACTACTTGTTTCCATATTTATTACTGGTTTGCAGTCGTCAAAGGTGTGTTGAAACATATGTCGTCTAATCACAGAAGTAACGGTGAAGTACAGGATGGTTACATCGTTGTTTAAAGACTTACCACATATTATACATAGAGGCATGATTATTTCGCATATTGATTCTGGGTCAGGTTGAACGTCAATAACGCATACTTCCCTGCCCCTTCTATGAATAGACAACAGTTGTTTTAACACACCATTGACGACTCCAAGCCAGTGATAAATAACGAAACAAGTCGTGGGGATTACACGTAGTACCAACTTGTACGGTAAGAAGCCAACGGATATTCTACTTCGGCCAGTGCAGGTATAGTACTGACAAGGCTAGGCTGCTGCCAGATGAATACGCGAAATACTCGTGCCTCTAATTATACACAGTAGTGGTACACCAGAGTTATCATTGGTCCAGTCGAATGGAGGCACGCCAATAACGACAGAAGAAAGTCAGATATGAACAAGTTACATAAAAGCCTAGCAAACAGTCAACATATCCCATGATAAATCAAGTGTGTCTAAGTATAGCTAGAGACCTAAAAAATTCGTGTTTTCTTATAGACGCAAGCTAGAATTCCAGCACCTATAGGTCTGTATCACGTTCACAATTGGCCGTCGACTTATTCGACACTTCCTGTAAGTAACCGAGCCAATAATAAAACTATAACTGTATACAGACTCATTTCACTGTTTCAGCGAGTAGATAATAAACAACTGATGTCTGCACGATTTCACAAATATTCTTGGAGGCTAGCCTACAGCTCAGTGAACCTGAGAATTTTTCCGGCCTCTAAGTATAACATATGTTTAGATAATCTACTGAGATCGATTAAATTGCATGGAATTTCGGCGGCTCTTACACATGATAAACGTAGCTTGAGCAAAATATTTGCTAATAAATTTGGCGGAAACCTGTTACCCATCGGAGTTTCTTTTTTATATTTTTTGCATACTGGTTTCGAAATGCCTGTCCTTTTTAGTTAACGTTTTTATAGTTTGGGCTTTGCGTTTGTAATGGCTGAAAACAGGCAAGACATATCTACACGATATATAATTCTTCTATCGCGCTCACAGTAATAATTTGTCAGCTATTATGCTTCGATAAACAAGTCATGAATGCTATTTGATGACAGCGATGTGAACAACCTGCAAACTAGATCTAGGAGTGTTAAGAAAGTAGTAACGGTAAAATTGTTTCGCTTACATAAATTGTCCCATTCCAATACAGGCTTAGGAAGTGTCAATTGTATACTAATGTTACCAGACTTGTAAAGAAACAATGCTGAACTGTTGCTTTATTTTCAAGTTAAAGAATAGGATGTACCCCGTACTTACAGATGATGGTATATCGAAAAAATTTTGCGTACGAGCATGCCCTTGAAAACACCGTAGGTTCTTGTGACACAACGTAGCTGTCTGCAGACCAATAACACGCATCAAATATTACAATAGTGGGATTCTTATTGGCTCAGTGAAATATGGTAACAGCTCCAAGTACAAGCTAAAGCCAGTAATCTTCTGGTAAACTGAACATGTGTTGAAACACAGCAAACAGTCAAGTTTTCCCGCGATAAACCATCATCTCTGCACATACTGTGTTTGGATTATAAACTTCCATTACTGTTTAGGATTAATTATTTTCCCACTCCCCTGTAAAACTGTTTCTTAAGACCAATTAATAGCGATTTTTTTTTTTGTTTTGTGACAAAAACGGTATAAACCACTTGTAAACAAGAACTTCAACAAGATTCCTTGTATCTGACTTAAAATGGGAAAACAAGCAACGTATTAGGTTTTGAACCTATGCTATTCAGGTTCTGGCTGATAAATAACCTGTGTTGGTTATGTTTATATCCTTCGAGAAAGTAAAACCAACCTTCGAACAAGTAAAACCAAACGACATACAATGAAAGAGCTTTTGTAATTTGATTTGGTTGTTTATAGAGGAAAACTGGTGTTTTCTTATTTCGTAAGGAGAAATCATGTATAACAGTCACTGAATGAAACTACCATCATTTTTTGTATATAAAAATGTGTGTAATAATTTTTGAGTTCCTGAAAGAGGTATGGTATTCGTCTGTGCTATTGAATAATTTCTTACTGTTGCGGAAAGTCACTAGTTAATCTCGGACATGTCAACTTGTGTCACACAAATTGTAATCCAAATTTATTTTACTTTCTTTAAAAAAGGGGGTGGGGATTTATACTAATTCTGTTATAAACAGCTTCATAACTTAAACATGTGCTTATAAGTACAAGTTTCAAGTTTAAGAGTTTCAATAGTAACCTAGACTTTAGAAACAGTTATATAAGTCAGTACAATGGGGATACGTTGTTCTTGGCTGTCAAATGCATCGCATTGAAATGTAAGGCCTCATAGGGAAACAACTGTCAGGTGTAGTCGTAATTTAAATTCCTCGGCTGATAATACTTCAAGCTTGGAACCTGTTTGACGGGTGTGTTGTCACGAGCTACGTGAGAAAACTTCATCTGAGAATGGCGCTCAAGAAGTATTTATATCAGATGTAGGAATATAGAAGAATAACCGGAACACAATTAATGTTGACTTCCCTTTTACCAGCGGGGTCTTGGGCTACGGGTGGTAATTTAGTAAGTTTTATTTTTAAAATTCTGAAAGGGGCAAATATCGCAAAGCCGTTACAAAGGAATTTCGGAAATTGTCTGTACTACGTAGCCTTATTTTTTTAAAGACATAAGTTTTTTAATTCCGCTAATTATTAACTTTATAAAATTTAATTAAGTTAATTAGCCAGAGTTATATAAACCTCTGTTTTGAAAAAAAAAAAAAAAACAGACTACATAGTACAAACTATTTCTAACATTTTCATTCAACGGCACTTTTTAATTATTTAAAATAGTAGACTCGTAAATAAAAACAGCATAATTAGGAACCTGCGTTCTACAGCAATTTTCATCACCATATTTTTATTTTTATAACTTTACCATATTTTTTCTTATTTTAGATGCAAGATGTGACCAAGTTTGCTCTTATGTAATGTTTCTATCTGCTATAGTTTTTGTGTAATGGCTCGTCAAAGTTAAAATTTGCACGTTGCTGTTTTAAGGACGACATTAAAACCAACGTACTTAACAAATAAAAAAAAATCAAAGTGAACAACAATGTTATAGGTATAGGCCATTCGGGATAAAGTGAACACTAAAAATTGTACCTTTGTAAAATTACACTAGCCGTTACACCACATAATTCAACATTATCAATAGTTCCCTTATTACTTGTACAGGTTGGCAGCGAAATTATGCAATATAGTTACGTGTATTTTTCTAGTTACATTTCTATTTATAGGTCATTCGGGATAAAGTGACCACTAAAAATTTAACCTTTGAAAAATATCACTAGCCGTTACTGCATATTATTCAACATTAACTATAGTCCTCTTACGGCTTTTATGGTTGGCAGCGATTTGCAGAAAATAGTTCCGTGTATTTTCTTACTTAAATACAACAATACTAAAAGAAAATCAACTGAAATCGACATAATTGACTTTTGCACAATTAATAATATTTTCTTTATGAAACTATTAAAGTTACTACCGACTGTACATTTTATCTTAAACGCGCAAACATCAAGTGACGTGTCCAGAGAGGTCAGACATTTCCCTTCTTTAGTCGTTACGCGCGGAAAGATACGAATTGGCTGGAAATAGAACTCTAGCAGGGCTTTATTGAGTTTTCACTGTATCCCGAAACACCTTTAACAAGGTCTCCTATATTTAACCACAAAATAAATATTGTTGTATTAAAATAGATTGAATTTTTAAAAATTTTATTGAAATTTTCAGCCTTTTTATTTAAATACAAAAATATAATTTTATATACGAGAAATGTAGCGTGTGACATCGTTACTGTATTTTTTTTTTTTTTTTTTTTTTTTTTTTTCAGTATGGTATCCGAGTTGGTTTAAATGTCGTCTTTAAAACCGTAACATGCAAACTTCGACTTTGACGAGCCATTACGCAAAAACTATGACAGATAAAAAATTTTCATAAGAGCACATTTTAATCAAATTTTGTGTCTGAAATAAGAAAAAAAATATCAGGTACAAATATAGACATAATAATGGTGACAAAAATTAATTAAGGCCATGCCATTAAGAGGAGATGAGGGTGAAGTGAGATTAAGGGACAACACAACATCCGTGGCGGAGTCGGGAATCGAAGCCAGGACTTCTCGCACCGTAGATCGGTGACTAACCGACTACGCCACCGAAGCTGAATAACAATAAAAAAAACCGCCCACGTACTCCACCAACGAGCGGCGGAAATCGGCTCTACGACTGGCTGAGAATCGCCTCGCACTCCAAAAGGCATCAAATATATGTCGCGGACTACTAGGATTTTTGCTCAAATATACCGGTGCTTGGACGCTGGTTTGCCAACATAAAGATCCGCAACATGTTCAGGTATATACAGATAAGTAGAGACATGTAAAATTCGCGTTATTTGACAGCTGACTAGACTCCAAGTGACTATAGGCTTGTTCGACGTCTCCCGCTGGCAGATATTGTCGTGAATTGCCGCGGAGAATGCTTACACGGTAGAGAGGCCAATCTCTGTAAAGACATAACACACGTAAATGACAACACATAAAAGTTCGTGGCCAATTGAATCGCAGATTATGCACTGTTATGTATAGGAAAATGAAGTTTTAGTCTGCTACAGGTAAGTTATCGGATCTATCAAGCCGCTATTTTATAGGCGCTCGTTTGGGACTGGAAAGTCGTGAGAGTTCAAAGCACAGCACGTTAGATTCCATTGTTCTGTGTATACCCAGACCCCAACAATTTGTTCATTGCATACTGCTACACTGAGTAGCAATTTCCACCCAGTAACTGACAGAACGGAATTTCAGCGATGTTTTCTCTTCAGTTTTGATTGGCTCAGAGTTATACAGAATGACATGATAAACTCTCAGACGTCAACAAAACGCACCCACATTTGAAATCAAGCTTTTTCTAAAACCAATTCGCGAAAATTTCCATTCCTTAGCAGTCGTTTACCTTCTGCACCTGAGACCATTGGTATACTCAGTTGGTAGCAACAAATTTTAAACTACAGTTGTATAAATGCCCAGTAATTGTAATGACCATAACGTAAGGAACTGCACAGGTTGGTCAGGGACTGCTCATTGCATACGTCGATGATCGTAAGTTTAAAACTTGCAACACGTACACAATCGTGGACAACGCGACTTGGTGGTGGGGGGGGGGGGGGTTATACACACGTCTGTGATTGGCCAGTAGAATCCCAAGACAAGAGAGAGTTAAAACAACCAATCACAGACTTGAAGCAGAGCTGCAGATGTGCACGTAAGACATTGAAACCAACTGATGCGGAAATATTTTCGCCATAATATCGTGGCCATACCAATCACTGTCATGAAGCAGTGATGCTGATATGCGCGAAAGTCACAGAAACTAGGTGGGAGCACAATTATTTCCTCACAAAAATCAGTCGCCCTAACTATGCTTTACCGGACCTAATACTTCAGGAAATTGCCTGGTACAGAGAGTGCGGCAAAAAAAAAAAAAAAAAGCCAAGCTGAGGTGTAAAGGTTCAATCGCCTTTTACAAGAGCCCATTCCCGTTCTCCTTGACTGCGCATATCTCTGCGATAATGAAGTTTCATATTTGCGGTGAGGCAGGTGCCGATACCAGGTGGTCGACATGTCAATAAGGACGTAGGGCGGGGTCAGCACAGCTGACGGAACTAAAGTCCGGTTGATCACGCCACTAACGGCTTAGTTACTGACGTGATGTGCATGCTTGTTTGAGCTGCAGACTGCGGGAATTAGCACGTGTGACTCAAGGATATCCGCCCATACAAGGACGCACTGCCAGGTAAACACATACTCCGTCACTCATTGATTACCAAATTCTTTACAGTTACATTGTAATATATATATATATATATATATATATATATATATATATATATATATATATATATATATATATATGCCAACATAAAAATAACACCACAAAACATACAGACAAAAAGCAAGTTACATCAGAAATCAAACCCCGAATAACAGCAAAATGGACAGACGAAAGACGAACCCAACAAATGGCGGCTGATAACAACCCGGTGTATGTTCGACTCCTGTACATTACGGCAGGTTTCTTATTGGCCTGGTTGCAGGACAGCTTTACGCTGATTGGCGGTAGGTGTTTCTGCCATGTTGCCGGCCAGGAAAGCCATTTTTCTGCCACGTGTGTGACTGAGTTCGCCTTCCGACATGTTTCACGTATGTAGTCCTAAGTATTCTGTGCTATCGTGATGCAACTGGTTTCTGTGTGTGTGTGTGTGTGTGTGTGTGTGTAGAGAGAGAAATGTAACTAAGCTAGTTTGTGGGACGAGAATTCGCACTGTACCCCCCCCCCCTCGGCATTTTTCGTCGATAGTAAAATGAAAATACCTGTCAGTTTAGCACCTCCGTCCCCTTCTGGACACGTGACCTAGTCAACCCCCCTCCTCCGCCGTCAACCGAGTTACATCCATGGGGTGGTTGTTGTGGAGTCCAAAAGGGGCAGGGGGTAGAACGAGGTATCCAAAAATATTTAGTGAAATAATTTTTTTTCTCCCTCCTACCCCTCCCTCCAACGAATTACGTAAAGTAATTTTGAGTGCTTAGATAGAAATTCTGCGCTACTGAAAGAGGGTATTCTTCATAATTGGTCAAAATATATTATGCGTAGTACTTTACATTACCGAAATAAATTGACAGCCACGCGAAATAAGTCGCGGGGAAAACATAGTATGTAAAATTATGTTTGTAAGATATTTATTCTGAAATATATATTTTCAAAATAAAAAGTTTAAAATTAACAATAAAAATTACTACTGTAAACATACTTTGAAACAATATACATTATAATAATTTGAAGTTACCTAGTATTATATAACATACATTCTATAAAATATACAATATATTGTAATGCATAATATGTAGAGGTACGTCAATTTCGCGGATTCATCTGGCAGCAGCCTAGACTTGTCAGTCCTATACACACACTGGCACAATCGATTATATATTGGCTTATAACCGTACAAGCAGGTAGCAAGCGATAGCACTTCGCATTATTTCCTTATTTACTACTGGCTTGCAGTAGTCAAACGCGTTTCGTAACAGCCGCCAGCAATTTACAGACATGACAATGAAGTATACATAATTGGTAGAGATGATGGTTTATCGCGGGAAAACTTGACTGTTTGCTAGATTTCAACGTACGTTTAGCTTACCAAAAGATAACTGGTTTTCGCTTGTACGTGGACCTGTTACCTTATATGACTGAGCCAATAATAATCCTGATGATGTAATACTTTATGCCTGTTATTGGGCGGCAGACAGCTACGTTCTGGCACGAAACTACAG